>JASCZW010001126.1:0-233955 GCA_034211315.2 Aedes japonicus
AGTACAATCATACCCTGTGCCCAGGGAGTCGAGAAATATTCCTAAACGAAAAATTCCTAGACTATACCTGGAATCAATCTCTTCACCATGGTAATGCTTTGTAGCTGCGCCTTTGCAGACTGAGCTAAGGGACGCCCCACAGCTATTAGTTACAGTAGTGAGAAAGATGAGAAAATACGGTAGTAAAAATTGAAAGTTTACGTAAAAAGATTTTGCTTTGAGCATCGGCTGTGAAAGATTGTGTCGATGCTTTATTGCACACTATTTTCCTATCGGGCATGGCGCCTTTCGTCTTGTCTCGGTTATCTATAATTCAGCGATACGAATGATCCAGTGTATTTCCTAAATTGTCCTGCATTCGGGCGAGGCCGGCGCCGGTAGTGCCAAGCATCATCTATTGGATCCAGGATGATATCGTGCATTTGATCCATTAAAATCTCTTCGATTCGAAAACAGTAGATGACAATATGGAATAAAACTGTAAGATATGATTAATATATAGTCTCAATAACTACAGTAAAGTAAAACGAGGTAACATTGATCAGCGGGCTAACATTGATCGGTTTGACCCATATCAAGAATAGTTCACATTAAAATTAACCGTTGACACACCTTGTTATCATGCTTTATTTTTCTTAATCTAGTATTACTTGACTTCCGAAAGCTTTTACATTGGATTAAAAATTTAGGTTTTTGATTTCCAAGAACTGAAGATTAAATTAAGCATAATCAGGTAAACTCATTTTTGAAAATCTCAGACCCCCTCCTCCCTAGTAGAATTTTCTTTATACAATTTTTGTGAATTTTGTATGGAGCGTAGACTTTGGGGACCACCAGAAAAGTCTACGTGGTTTATAAAGAGCCCAATAGCTTTTTCAACTTTCAGCAAGCGATAAAAAATCAATGAATGTTTTTCGCATATTTAACACGGTAAGATAGTAATCATGTAGTAATAGTAAGAGAGGTAGATCCTTGATGTAAAGGGAAAAGATTGTAATAAAAAAAATAGTATTGAATATTAAAAATAAATTTCTACAGATATACACTTTTTGCGCTATTTTACTTCAACTTGTCATAAAATCGAGTCAATTTCACGTAGTTTTGCTTTTTCATTTTGGCAGAGGAGCACTCTGAAAAACATTTAAATTAAATAATAAAACATTGAAACAAACATCAAAACATAGTCTCTTGAATAAAGACATCCAATCCATCCCACATTAAAACACAAAAAATAATACCAAAACTTAGGGAGGGAACACCCTTACCCCTACAATTTTAGTCTTAATATAGACAACATCACATATACAAACAATGAAAGAACACTAAAGGGCGAACATGAAATTATTGCGACACCGAAAATGTCATGCCAATTTGCTTATAATGATTAGAATCAAACCAAAATTTTAGGGTAGTTTTATACATATATTTACTTCAAAAATCAAAAGAAAAGTTAATCGATGGAGCCTTGAGTGTAAAATTGAACACATTTTCGCTTGATGCCCTCCATCAAAGTCTTTACAGTGTCATCCGGTACCAGTTTCTCAGTTTTATTTCATTTTCTTAACATGTCCTTCTCGTCTTTGACTGTCTTCTTGCTCTTCCGAAGTTCCCGCTTCATCATTGCCCAGTACTGATCCACCGGGCGCAGCTCCGGACAGTTTGGCGGATTCATGTCCTTTGGAACAAAATGGACAGAATTGGCCTCATACCACTCCAGGACACTTTTAGAATAGTGGCATGATGCCAAATCTGGCCAAAATAGCGGAGCTTCGTCGTGCTGCTGCAAGAACGGCAAAAGGCGCTTCTCGAGGCACTCAGATTTGTAGATCTCGCCATTTACTGTGCCCTTTGTCACGAAAGGCTCACTCCTCAGTCCGCAAGAGCAGATGGCCTGCCAAATGAAATATTTGGAGGCGAACTTCGACATTTTCTTCTTCTTAAATTTGTCGTCCACATAGAACTTGCTCTTGCCGGTGAAAAACTCCAACCCCGGAATTTGCTTAAAATCGGCTTTTATATATGTTTCGTCGTCCATCACACAGCAGCCATATTTTGTCAGCATCTTCTCGTAGAGCTTCCGTGCCCGAGTTTTAGCCGTCGATTGTTGCCGCTCATCGCGGTTTGGGAAGTTCTGTACCTTGTATGTATGTAGTCCAGCTCTCTTCTTTGCATTCAGGACGTAGCTCTGCGACATGCCGATCTTTTAGCCAAATCACGGCTTGAGACGTTGGGATTTGCTTTAATCATCCGCTTCACCTTTCCTCCGTCGTTTTTGTTCTCCGGTCCCGGTTTTCTTCCAGCTCCTTTGCCGTGGTCCAACGTCAACCGCTCCTGGAACCGCTTCAACACTCTGGAGACGGTTGAATGGTGAATTTTTCCCAACTGCCGGTGCGACAGGTCAGGAAATTCCAGGTGTTTGGAAAGAATTTGTTCTCTCGACTCGCGTTGGTTCACCTCCATTTTCGTTGAATCGAAAAACACGACTTCGAGTTTGACAGCATGTAAACAATACACATCGATGAGAAAGTGTGCAAAATTTGGTTGATTTTTACCCAATGGTAAAAAAGTTATGCCCTGTTGAATGTGTCGCAATAATTTCGTGTTCGCCCTTTAGAGCCACCAGAGATCTGAGTTGCCTTCCTGGGACATCTAATTAACCGAACAATCTTACAACACCACAACCGGTCATACATCGGAAAACCAATCATGGAAGTTCAACATATCAAACTTAAACCGTACGAGCATCCCCGCGAGGAGTTACGTGTCCCTAACCATTGAACTTGTCAGCAGTTTTAGCCGGCAGCATATCGATCATGCCACCGGAACATTCCGTACACATCATCAATAAGCTACGTGGACTTCGACATATCAACGACCACGCAAAGCCAATTAGGGGTCAGCAGTTTAATATATTTAAAAGGACCAGGACAGTAGAGGCCAAGTTAGTTCTTCAGGCGAAATGATAGAGTTAACTCAAATTGCACTTTAGTGAATAAACTGAAGTGTTTTATTAAAGTTGTTTTCTTTTTTTAACGCTATCTCCGTCCTGGAATTAAAAAATCTAGTCTAGTTTACGATTACGGGTCATTCTTTCCGAAGTGTCCATACCCCATGTACAGGACCTTCACGGATTTCATCCAAATTTCGAGGAATGATTCATTTTGCGATTATGTGTAATCCAAATTTTTGTGTCGATTTGACCACCCCTCGGTTATTGGGGCCTCTCCCTTCTTTTAGTTATTTTTTAAAAATGCTCATTTTTGCTACTTGTACCTGCCTAGTTCCTGAAAGAGACTACAGGGACCGAGGATTTGGTAGATGACGCAACCAAAAGCAGCAAATAATGGCTTAAATAAGTTACCTACCTAGCCCTTTTCCGAACGACTATGTGACCCATTAACCTCGAGCTAGCCACGAGTAATTGGCATCCCTCTTTTACTAATAACAAAAAGTAAAATATTTTGTACATCAATATTGAATATCGGCTCCGTAAAGTGTTACACACGCCTGAGTCTAACAAATAAACGAACTGATTATAATAAAAATGCTAATTTTGTTTCATTTATTTCTCCGCAACTAGTATGCTAAAAAACAATCTGTTAGGTTTCTTTCGAAGGAAATTGTTTCAAAAAGTCATAAAAAATATATTTTGGTGGCAGTGTTGCCAACCATGCTAAATTTTCATTTTAAAATTATAATTGCAATTTTCGCAAGACAACTCCTTCCCGTAACACATATGCTGCAAATGGATGTATCGTAACCTGACTATTGTTGTAGTGAACGGATTGAACACTTTCTTGATAAACAAAAGAATAATTTTCTGAGAAATCAGCTAGTACTATTATCTCACCCTCGCAGAGATCGCGCGCTCAGACTTGAAGAACTCCGCTTGCTCTTTAGCTATGAAGATATGCTTACGAACTTCAGAAATAGCATCAAAAAACGATTGTACAAATGGCTCAACCTCCGAAACAAGTTTGTTTAGGCTGCATTTCTCTTGCTGAGACCAATGTTTGTATTGGACCTCGTTGATGTCGTTGTCTTCAAAATACGACCAAACAAGATCTTTCATAGATAACTAGCGTTTTCACACGTGTTTATAAAGGATTCTTCTGTTGGTGGGTCGCATAGGCATCGTTTTCGCATCTCTCTATAAGTTTCAAACAGCTTGGTGCTATCAACTTGCATTTGATCAAAGCGGGCTCCTACAAATGTGAACCTGAAATTTTCATGAATAGCACAAACGCACTTCTGCAACGGGGGTCATACTTCCACAAACTTTGAAAATCCTATGTTCTCTTTGGGAATTTTGCTTTGAAGAGAGCATATTCTTCTTTAAGATTTGCCAAAATTAGACGCTTCTGTTTCAAAATGCGTATATTTTCAAGCTCTCTACACCAGACTAAAGCTTTAACAATGTTCATTGACGCGTAGAGAACTGTTTACTCCTATGAAGGTCCTTCTTAGCGGTACATTTTCTTTTTAAGAATATTCCAACCGAGCAGTTAATTTTGAACCAGAACACTTTCGCCTCAGTCAAAACAAAACGCTTGCTTTGATCAGGGGTCAGGTGACAGTTTTGTCCTTTCTTGATATCTTTTTCTTGCACAGAAAAAAAATCGAAGGAATACGCTGGCCTTGTTATTGTTGACAATTGTTGCAATTTTAGTTTTAAAATGAAAAAATTGCATGCATGTCAACACTGCACATTGGTCCGAAAGGGCGATTTTCAGGAATAAAATAAAAAGTGCACTTATATGACGTGTAATCAAACTGGTGTCTTAAAAGAAGTTTTTGGTAAGATTAAGGTGCATCTGAAAAAGGGGTCGTCCATTAACTGCGTTCATCGGGGCACGATTTATTTTTTTTAACTTTTTTGTGTGACGTTCTAGGCTTTCGAAACATTCTACAAAATTGTAGAACTCACAATTTCCATAAACTTTGCACAAAACACCAACTTGCTATCTTGTATTTTTTATTGAGATACGAAGCATTTTATATGGGAACCCCTTTCAAATCGGTTTTTTAGCTCTAACTTTTTTCTTTGATTTTTTCTTGGTCTACTATGTTCTAGAAAGTTTTTCCTTTCACTAAAGGCTAGAGTACAGCCATCATCCAAAAGTTTATGTGTTTCAGTGAAAGGAAAAACTTTCTCCACCATAGAATGCCGCGGAAAACTCAAAGTAAGAAATTCTAATTGAAAAGCTCATTGAAGACTGTATTTTTACCGAAAACCACACTTCTTTGATTCATGCCCTCCTAGTAATTATCAATTACCCCCCACATATTAAAACATTAAAATGTTAAGTAAAATATTCACCATCATGTCACGTAATTTTATTTTCAAAATGTTTGCGCCATTTTGAGACATAACCCTTGGAAAATGGCATCTTTTGAACAACAAAACGCTTGTATCATTTCAGTTCTAAAAGATAGCGTATTGTTGTCTTCTAAAAAGTTGTGTGTTTAAGTAAAAGGAATAACTTTTTAGAACACAGTAGACCAAGGAAAAATAAAAAAAAATAGTTAGAGCTAAATAACCGATTTGAAAGGGGTTCCCATATAAAATGCTTCATATCTCAATAAAAAAAAAATTTAGCAAATTGGTGTTTTATGCAAAGTTTATGGAAATTGTGAGTTATACAATTTTGTAGAATGTTTCGAAATACTAGAACATCACTTAAAAAAGTTAAAAAAAATAAATCGTGCCCCGATGAACGCAGTTAATGGACGACCCCTTTTTCAGATGCGCCTTAATTTTACTAAAAACTTTTTTTAAGACACCAATTTAATTACACGTCATCTAAGTGCACTTTTTATTTTATTCCTGAAAATCGCCCTTTCGGACCAATGTGCACTGCCACCAACAAATCATATTTTTTTAATAAATTCTTTGAACACTTTCCTTTAAATACCATTCAGTAGATTGTTTCTCGCCATGCTGTTGCTGAGGTATACATGAAAAAAAAAACAATATATATATAAAAATGGATTTCTGTCTGTTTGTCTGTCTGAACCTAATAGACTCGAAAACTACTGAACCGATCGGCGTGAAATTTTGTATGCAGGGATTTTTGGGGCCGGGAAAGATTCTTATGATGGTTTGAGACCCCTCCCTTCTTTGAAAGGGGAGCTCCCATACAAGTGAAACACATATTTCTACATAACTCGTGAACTAATCAAGCAAAGGATACCAAATTTAGCATGCGAGAGTTTTTAGAAGCAGGATATGTTTTTACGGTAATTTGAGATCCCTCCCCTCTCCGGAAGGGGAAGCTCCCATACGAATGAAACAGAAGTTTCTGCATAACTCAAGAACTACTCAAGTATATGGAACCAAATTTCACATGTAGAGATTTCCGGAAGCAAGAAATGTTTCCAAATTCGACATGTGTTAGTTTTTAGAGGATGGCAGTTCTAGATCCCTCCCCTTTTTGAGGGTGAGGGGCTCTCATATCAATTAAACGCAAGTTTCTGCATTACTCCAGAACTGATAAAGCTAATAAAACCACATTTGGCATCTGGGGCTTTTTGAAGGCAGGATTTCATATATATATATATATACAAAATTCATTTCTGTCTGTTTGTCTGACTGTCTGATTCTTTTAGATTCGGAAAGTTCTGAACCGACCAGCGTGAAAATTTGGTATTGGGAAAATTTGGTATTGGGGGGAAAGGAGCTGCATATCTGGAGAACTAATCAAGCAAATCGAACAAAATTTGGCAGGTGGAGGTTTTCGAAGGCAAGAAATGTTTCTAAGGTGATTTAGGGGGGGGGGGGGGGTCTCTCATCCAAATAAAACACAAATTTCAACCAAACATGAGAATTCATCCTACTGTTATGAAAATTTGTATGCAGGAGCTTTTGGTGCCGGGGAAGGTTCTTATGACGGTTCGAGACTCCTTCTCCGTTTGAAAGGGGGAGGGGGCTTCCATAGAAATGAATCACAAATTTGTGCATATCTCGAGAACTAATCAAGCAACTGGAACCAAATTTGGTATGTGGGGATATTGGAGGCAGGATTTTTGTCCACGGTCGTTAGTGACTCCTCTCTCCAGAGGGAGGGGGAGGCTCATAAATATAAAACAGAAATTTCAACTTAACACGAGAATGTTCCTGGCAACTAAACCAGAAAATGTGTATTTCGTGGGGCAAGCAGCATGTTCTGATAAAAGCTTGAACACCTCGTTTGCCCAGAATGGGGAATACTTGAGATACTCTCAGTGCTATATATGCAGACAAAGTTAATCTAAGGTTATGCAAGAGAAAATGGCATTCAAATGGACAGGATACGGCGTAGCTTGAAGATAAATGTTTTGTCAATGAAATGCTTCAATACAAAAAGAAAAACCACGGTAGAATGTAAAGATCTTAGAGTATAATTAAAAAAACATACCAACATTTAATTTTGCAAAAATTACTCAAAATTCCTAAAAAAAACATAAAAGCGCCAGATCTATTATATTTTCATTCAATTAATTGCAAGCGAAGCAAGGCTCGCACCGGGTTCAGCTAGTGTTGTATAAAAACTGGGAAGCAAGGAGTTTTTTGTTTCATAACGCTGTTACTCAGGAACGGATTAAAATACCTTAAGATTTTTAGTGTTTTTTACGTAAAACAGTGTGAGGAACACAATTGAGCGAAAATTGAAATTTTAATTTAAAATGAAAATGTTGCATGTTTGGCAACACTGCCACCAAAAAATAATTGTTTTCTTGAGTTTTTTAATCAATTTACTTCAAAACAAAGTTAACAGATTGTTGTTTAGCTAAATAGTTACGGAGATGAGCATGAGCATGATTGACCGCCCGAGGTTGCTACTCCGTTGTTGCCAGATCAGCTGTTATTACACAGAGAACCAACAGATGATGCTTGGGACTAACATACATCTTCAATGTGTAAAAACTGGTGATCCCAAACTAAGGCAATAGCGACGCCAGCCTCGCCCGTATGCAGGTCATGTGGGGAATGGGTAGGAATATGTTGACGTGATACTCGCTTTATTGGAAGCCGCGGAATCCACTGCACGTCCACGAGAAATCACTAGGATTTTGGATAACAGGATTGAGTGGCAGCAGAGTTCGTTTTGGTTAACGATAAGCTGTCAAGTGTAATTAATACCGATTTCCGATTTGCAGCGATTTAAAACAACAGTCAGGATGCTATTGGGGCCACTCACAAAGTGTGATAGTGGTATTTCATTAGGAAAACAAGACGATTCAACGCCTGAGTGCTAACTCGGACCGATCTACACCAACAGTGCGGATGCCGCCGGAATCACCTACAAAATGGGACAATGCTCACTCGATCACTCGCGCAACGAACAATAGGCAACTGAAACAATAGACAAAACGCTACGCCCGATAATAAAATATTATGGAACAACGTATCGACACAAACGATCCAACTGATGGTCGACGCAAACCCATTAATAAAGGACATATAGATACAATGGGTAACAATTACCTGTCTTGCTCTACGTCCTTCAGAGCACCTCCCAATTAGCACACCACGATCATAATGAGTTGGAGTTACTTGATTATAACTTAGCAAGTCATATTTATGTTATCTCAACCGAATTGCAACAAGTGTGCTACTTGGGCTACCACCTCACGAGTCGCCTGTACCCAACTCCACAGGTGTCCGTCAAGCCTCTGGTACATCAATTCATCTCCATGCCCAATCGAAGCACCACTACTTAAAAAGTCTTGAAAAATAGAAAGATATTAGATATTGTCTTAAAAATTCGGTAGAAATAAATTATTTGTTGCCTGAAAAGAAACAAAATTAAGAACAAAGATATTTAAAATCCATGTAGTCCCCCGGATGTTCGAAAAGCATAACCATTTCTATGAAAAGACTGTTGCGGGTGGTCGATGGTTGACTACAACCATGTGTCGGGCACCATTGGCTTAAATGAGCATTGAATGAGAATAGTGAGAACATTTTATTGAATAAACGACTACAATACTCAGTTGTTTATTAAACTGAAGCTCATTTGAGCTATATCTGATGAACCTAGTCGATGAATCAACCCTCTCAAATGTATCGCTAATTCGCTATTATGACACATTTACAAGCTCACAACTGCATGATAGTTTGTGATTTGAAAAGTGTCCAGCTTCATGGACAAAAAGTCAGGGTACCGACGCAACACGGCATCCGAACTTTGGATTAGGAAATTTGTGTCGCTCAACAAATCCTCAAACAAATGTGCAAAAGCACGTTGGCCAATATTTTGCGTCAACCAGTGGGTGCGTGTGCTCAACTCCAAGTTCCCATTCTTTCAAACCTTTCACCTTCAGTTCAATTTACCCATTGAGTTGGATACATCACAGTAGAAAATATTGTGATGGAGCACGGACGTTAGGTTATTAGATGCATGGAAAATACTCTTTAACCTATTTAGTATTATATCTGAAAAATCCAAAATTGGCCAACACCCACCTGTTGTTTAGCTAAATAGTGACGGAGATATAAAAAATGAGCATTTTTACAAAAATTTCAAAAAAAAGAAGTAGGCCCCATTAACCGAGGGGTGCTCCAACCGGCACACAAATTTGGCTAGACTAACATAACATTCCGTTACCCTACTTGATGTATATAAATTTTGAGAAAAAGATTTGCTTGGATTTCTGTTAAACCTAAAACGTTCGTGTTATGATACACCATTTATTTCCGTACACGCTGTAGTGATCCTCTTAGTATACTATCTCAAGTAAGTAAAAAAAGTCCTACTCTAGTATAATATTATGATTACTAGTTCAAACCATCGCGGTCTTCTAGCATATTTCACTTTTTCTGGCACCGGTCGAAGAAAGAAACCCCTGTTCCCAAATTCGGAAACCGCTAGTAAGAGGCAAGAACGTTCCCCAAATCGATGTCACAAACGGACCATTAGTCACAATGCAAATCATAAACGGTTCCCTTGCGGCATTTGTCCCGAAAAGCAATAAAAGCAGCACCAATTTCTTAGCACAGTTCCGATCCAGTTAAATGTCAGCAACGGTAAAATAAATCAAACAATAAGCACCCATCAAAATTGGCTCGGGATCACTCAAGGCCATTAAACCATTACCTTTCGCAATCACTCACTTAAGCCGACCGTTCGTATTCCCCCCCCCCCCCACTCCCCCTCTCTCACCCGTTTTGAAGCGCACATTCAAGTGGCTAACTTCTTTCATCGATCCTCCTCTTCCCATCAGTAGCTTATGCAAATATTGATACCCGGGTTTTTGACCCAAATTTGGCCCATCCATCGCCCGGCTTGCTTAAGGCATCTCCATCATCTCCCCATCCAAAAGCGAACAATGAAAATACTTGCGCGAAATGTGCCTTCTGCCTTCTGCCTTCCTTAGCCGATGCCTTGCCCGGAAAATGAGACGATCATTAGCGTTTTGATGAGCGCTGGATTGCATTTGGTTGGCATCACATTCAATGTGGTCTCATCAAGCATAATTCAACTTTTTTTTCTTTTTTTCTTTTTTTCCAAAACGATGGCACCCACGGGGACGGGGAGGTGCGAACGAAATTTAACCGTTTTCGAATCACAATCAAAACGCTCTTTACCCGAAAGTGCATAAATTTCGCCACTCGAGGAAGGCTTTTTCGGCTTTTTAATGGAGTGAAAAAATCTCCTCCAACCGCAACGAGGGGGGGGGGGGGGCGGTCGGAAGGGGAACTAGATTCATCTAAACGGAACTTTTACGCAACTGGATTTTAGTCATCTTCTCGGCTTTTGAGGAAATGACTATCAAATGTTTGGAGAGCTTTGCTTGCACGAGTCGTCATACGGCAAATTGAGAACAAGTGCGCTTTTGCTTCGAGGGGGCATTCGTTGGAAATTAAAACTCTTCTCTTAAGACGCTTTTTAAATGCTGAACGAACGAAATAAGAAAATCAAATGGATCTGTTTGGCAATAATTGGAGCTTTTGCTTCTTTCCGTTGGTCGAAGAGGTCAAGAACTGAGAAGATGGAGCAATATCAAACAAACCAGGTGCGATATGGATATTTGCTCACGAGCAATTGGACGAGGAAGAAAACACAACGAAGATTACAAGTGAGCCCATTAGGGTGGTTCGATTCAACGACCCCCCATTATCTAATGCTTTCGCATATGAAGTGAGGTCAACAGCAAATGTGCGCACCCTAGTGCCTAAACTCTTCGTCTGCTTCTGTGTGTTCTCGTGCTCTTTGGTTTTTTTCTGTAGAAAAAATAATAAGTGTATGTTTCTGAACATTCCACATTTATTTCTATTTTTGCAGTGATTAACAGCGAGCACCGTCCAATTATACCGAACGCACAAGAAAAAAATATTTCTGACCTTTTCCCATCAAATACCGAGTTCTGAAGAAATCGGTTTCTACGAAACTAAGTCGATGTACCTTGGGCATTTTGTTATATTGGAGCTCACTTTTCGAGTTGGTCAATTACTACGATTTTATGACGATGGCAACATCAACGGTTGAAGTCGAGTGTTCGTTTGAATTTAAAAAATATCAATAAATGTACAATAAATTAAACCAAAATTATATTTTCTTTGATTGTCTGGTAAATTTTACCAAGATTATGAATAACCTTCCTCTCGCCGAGGATCTGAAGACCAGCTAGACGATATATCTCAGAATTTTTGGAACTCGGTAAACTGTTCAGAATTATCCGACGGATGTTATTCTGAATTATTTGAAGTTGCTTCCATATGGCCACTATGACAACGATGTATACAACTATGGTTTTCTCGGTTAATTGTGATGATTTTCTCTAGTCTTTCTTATCAATATCATAACCCGGCTTATGAATTGCATGACTGTGTTTTGTGTATAATAGTCATAAGCAATGGGATGGGGATGAGAGGGCGAGGCACTTTTTGCGCATTTATTGAATTTGCGAAGTGAGGATGCTTTGGTGCTCCAATCGTGGTTGATACAGGAATCGTATACTCTGTGTACCCAAGTAACATTGCCAAAACCATCCAGCTTAATTAAGTTTTGTTAAAGTTTTATGAAGCCAATAGAAATCAATATAACTCTATTATGGTACCAAGAAGTGCCAATAGGTTTAATATTTTAGTCAGGTTTATGAGAGCCTATATAGCTTGTTTACAACGATCTTAAAACATTGTTTCCTTAAATTCCTTTTATTCCTATCATAAGTTTTATTATAACTTTATGAACTCGTGAAAATGGGATTCCTCCATGTTATCTTACTATGGTCAGTTGTAAAAGCATTTTAAAACAATTTCGCCTCTAATATATGCACTAATCGTCAAATTGGATTTATGGTAGTCATTGCAAAGATAAATTGGTTTTAACCAAAACTGTGATTTTTTTCAGTATCCGAAATCGAAATTAGCCGTGCTGAAAATGTGACGTGTTTTATATTGAATTGTAACACTTAAAAACATGTTCAAACGTGCTGAGTGTAGGCTGGTGATTCAATTAAAGGCTGTTTCGATCAAAATTTGGTCGACTTGACGCATTTCCTTTCATCGTGCATTAAAAAATTTTGCACACCCCTCACTTTGAAGATGGGTGCAAGTAGCTTCATGCCATTTTTTTGTAATTTGAGATTAGCACTTCAGTTAACAAAATGTCGTCGAAGGAAGAGAAGCAACGCATCAAAATGTTGCACGTGCATAGCGAAAACCCAAACTACTCTCACGCCAAGTTGGTGAAATTGTTGAATGTGGCTAAATCAACTGTTATCAACGTGTTAAAAGTGTTCGATGAACGTTTGTCGACAGTCAGGAAATCTGGATCGGGGGGAAATCGAAAGCCGGAGGCAACAGTTTCGAGTGGAACCCCAACCTCTTCGTCCGAGATGTCGAGACGAAGCTGAGAGTGGCACCTTCAACCGTTGATAGAGCTAAAAAAGGAAATTTATCTGAGCGAGTGCCTACAAAAACGTCTACTGCCTTTCCTGAAGCGACGCAATTGTTCCGTTCTATTTTGGCCGGATTTGGCATCTCGCCATTGCGGAAAAAGGCCATGGAGTAGTATGCTGCCAACAACGTTCAAGTGGTGTCCAAGGACAAGAACCCTCCCAACACGCCAGAGCTCAGCTCAATCGAACAATATTGGGCCATCGTCAAGCGGAAACTTAAGAAGACTCAAAAAACTGTTGTGAGCGAGAAACAGTTAGAGGCAAACTGACGTTCTGCGGTGAATAAAGTGGACAAGGAGACTGTACAAAATCTTATGGCAGGTGTTAAACGAAAAACCCAATATTTTGCATTCGGCAAAAAGGAAGCTTAGCTGAATATTTTTCCTGTATTCTGTATTAACTGAACTTGAAAAAGAAGACTGAAGAATTTTACTTATTAAAAAAAAAAACTTTGATCGACTCACACACACTACTGTTTGACCAAATTTTGATCGGAACACCGTTTAGAACATTATGCCAGAAAATCTCACACTATAACGGAACATGTGTGGCACTATGATGCACACATTTAACATTTGCGCTTATAGATGATATAACCTGGCAGCCCTGGAAATTTGACGTTGTAAATTGTTGTGGTGTTGTTTTGGTTTGTTAGTTCCGTCACGCAAAGGACATCTGTTTTGAAAAAAAAAAAAAATGATTACAAATAATATTTTGATCAAACTGTTTGTAGAGTCGAAACATTGAGTGAAACAATGAATGAAGTAAGTCATTAAATGACTAAGTCGTGACATGATATCACTTAGTAGCTTCAATTGAAGCCAATTTTTCTGAAGCAAACTGGAGGCGGGATATGGAATAATAAACCACCATTTCCTAAATATTTTGAAAAAGCAGAACGTCTGCAGCAAGTCGCTGGCTCACCGAGAGTTTAAAGAGGAAATGCGGATCATGACTAGAATCTTCGTGAAGAATCTGCAACATACATTCTGGTTTCTAAGCAGAGAAGTGAAGTGCCTCCTGGATGTCGCCAATATCAGGCGTTATAAAGGTATCCACTTTATACCCCAATACTAAAACTGCCAGGTCCAGCAATACGACGAAAATGCCTCACAGTAATCGGGTCCTCTCTTAGCTCAGTCGGTAAAGGCGCATCTACAAAGCAACGCCATTTTCTCGACTTCCTGGGCATAGCGTATGATTGTACTTGCCACACAATCATACTAATGCAAAAATGGTACCTGGCATCGAATGGTCTTAATTAATAACTGTGGAAGTGCATTTAGAACACTAAGTTGAGTGCAAGCAATAAACTAATTGTGAAAGCAATACATTTGAAATGCCAAAGAAGAAGACGCTTAATAGCACACCCGAGTATTGAAAAAATTGAAAATGAAAAAATATATATGCTGCTTCATAGTAAGTGTATTTAAGATTTAATCATAACTTTATCTCACAATAACTTTCCGGAACCAGAAGTATTGAGGACTCGGCCTTTGATGCCTTATTGAACAATATCGTAATTTGGTGACTTCCATCAATGCCAATTTGTCATTTAATGCATTTATCGGAGAAAATATTTATTTAAAATGCTTTTTCAACGGACCATAACAATATTATATGTATGAAACGGCTTTTGAATACAGCATTTTATGAAGTCGAAATGAAACCTTTGATAGGAGTAAGAGGAATTTAAGAAAACAAGGTTTTAAGATCTCATGAGCCTGACTAAAAAATCAAACCTATTTGCACCTTTCAGTGCCATAATAATCCCAATTTGATTTCAAGTGGCTTTCATAAAACTTTAAAACAACTTACTAAAGCAGGATGGTCTTTGGCAGCCTTAAGGCATGTAGGATTGGGCTTGTCATTTAAAGACAAAATAGAATGAGGGGAGAGGCTCACGAGAAGACAATGTTAGCTTCTCACTATGAGTTTCGATCGATGGTGATTAAATCGGTCCGGTTACCGAATTCGGGTGGCACATTGGGCTCATAGGTGACCGCCGAAAACGACACCAGCAGATAGATACAAAGGTTCATTATAGCTGGCAATCGTGTCTATTTGCAACTTCGGAGAACACTAAGTACCGCCCCGAAACATTGACAATGCTTGTAGAGGAACAACTCGCCCTTGGTGTTTTTGAACGGAAGGTGATGCGTACGATCTACGGTAGAGTGCAGATGGATAACAGAGCGAGGGGAAGCGAATGAATCACGTTTCTTTGTAAACCACACAAACCAGTCGACCACGGTGGGCTGGGCATGTCGTAAGAATGTCGAAAGAACGAAGTGTGAAGTTGTACACCACAGTATCTCGCCCGCATGCCCTTTCAATCTGCCGCAGAAAATAAATACAACCAATCAGCCAAGTTGGATTAGTGAAAATATTATTTTTCAGAGTGGGCTTGAGTGTTCTTAGAGTGAATTGCCCGCCACCATTGCTATACTTATAAAAATAACTACCACCCCACCTCTCTCCACCTGCGCTTGGAAATATTGCCGACTTGTAGCTGATCGCCGAAGTAAAAACAAAACCTTCATCATCCTCCCATCGTACGATTGCGCAGTTGCAGTTATTCAAGCATTTACCGTACAAGTTGTACTCACCTGTAGCCAATATACAACTCTTTTTGCATAGCAATTTGTATGGCACAAGCAATTTTTCTGCATCGATTCATCGACCATCATCAGTCTGCATCGTCGTTATCTAAAAGGTAAACAATCGAATCTGCTTTGCCACCATTGCCACCTACTTAAAGTAGTGTGAGTTGAACGATCATAGCTGTCTGTCATCTCTGCCAGTGTGGCCAGTTTTGCCGCTGTAACATTTTCGCACCTCGGAATAACGCCTGACTGACGCTTAGAGCATTTCCACGGAAGTTTGCAATAGTTGCGCATTAACCATGAGCAACGTGGAAGTTGTTTTTGCGGTGGTTTTTGCAAAGCAAATTTCCATTTCAGCTGCGCCAAGATTGCAAAAGCCCTTAACAAGGACGTCAGAGACAAACCAGCGCTGTTTTGGATGTACAATGGATGTCGTGATATTATGGGAAATGCCCGTTTTAAAAACACATTAGTTTCAATGAATGTGGTAATGAAGGAGGTCAATTACGTGTACTAGAAGCTCGTTGAGGATCTGAAAACGGACATCAAAGTTTGATTGTGGAGCTCAGACAAGAAATCCAGGGAGGATTTGACAAGCTATCACTGGTACCACGCCGTTTCCGTTTATACTCACGCAATACTCACGCAAGAACAACCGTCCAAATTTTTTTGCTACTGCTCATTCCGCCAACGTTGCGCTTGCGGGACCGTCAGTTTATTGAAGTAGTAATGACGACAGGTGTTGGGTGTATCTGACCAAAATATCCCCGGACGTTAGTGATGCAGACGTTCAACATCTCCTGAAAGAATGCTTGCGGACGGATGATGTGATCACTAAAGCACAAGGCCCCGGCCCTGATCACATTCCACCTGTCTTTGTCAAACAGTGTGCTAAGTCGCTTTCTTGTCCCATCGCTACGATCTTCAATGGATCCTTGACCGAAGGAGTGTTTCCTGACGCTTGGAAGTTGGCATCAATCACTCCTACCCACAAGGCTGGTAATACACACAGCGTTGAGAACTACCGCCCGATATCAATCCTTAACTGCGTTGCGAAAGTCGTCAAATGACGCCAACGGTCAACGACATCGAATCTCATGACTTACACTGGTACTGGGATCAACGAGTTCGAGAAGCGTCGCCAGGTCGACGCTATTTACATTGACTTTTCAAAAGCGTTCGACAAGGTACCTCATCAACTGGCCATTGAAAAACTGAACTGCCTTGGATTGCCTACTTGGATTATTCAGTGGCTTCAGTCGTATTTGTCTTCACGTAAAGCTTTTGTCGAGTTGCACGACGCTAGATCGTGCTTATTTGATATTCCCTCCGGTGTACCACAGGGTAAATAGCCACCTTGGCCCTCTAATATTCATCCTCTTCATCAACGATCTGTGCGAAGGTCTGAACTCCGGTAAATTGCTCTATGCGGATGACTTGAAGCTGTTCCGTGTAATTAAATCGCTTGTAGATTGCTGTGTTTTACAAACCGATTTAGAAAATGTGTCTCGATGGTGTGATTTTAAGGGGATGCAGATGAATACGGCTAAAGATTGGACTCGGAAAAAATGCGACGCTTTGTTTTGGGTGTAACTTTTTATCGCGTGTGTAAAAATTTATTAAATTTTGGGTTATACTAGTTTAGAGTGTTATGTGTGCAAAATTTTATCGCGACCTGTCAAGTAGTTTTCAAGATGCATTCGAAACAAGAAGAGCTACGCCAGCAAATATTGGGCGCGGTGATCGATAATCCTGGTCAGTCGCACCATGGATCGGCAAAAGGCTTGGAATCTACCATTCCATTTGTGAAGATGTTCGATGAGACAAAGACTATCAAGCGGCGCGCTGGAAGCGGCCGGAAACCGAAAACGGAATACCCAGAGAAGGTGCGGAAGATAAGGCTGTACTTTAAGAATAAACCAAACCTTTCCACCCGAGACTTGGCCAAAAAGGTCAATTCGTCGAAGTGGTTCGTCCAGCAGACCATGAAGCGGGCTGGGTTACGTGTTTTCAGGTCAAGAAGGCGCCAAACCGGACTGACAAGCGAAACATGGTGGCAAAATTGCGTGCGTGGAAGCTGTACCGTGGGTGGCTGGTCAAGCCAGGCTGTCTCGTCATGGACGACGAAACATATATCAAGGCGGACACCAAACAAATCCCCGGCCTCGAGTTTTTTTTTCGGTACATACCGCATGGAGGTTCCGGAGAAGTTCCGGAAGAGAAAGATGGACAAATTCGCAAAGAAGTATCTGTTGTGGCAGGCGAGCTGCGAGTGCGGACGGTACAGCAAGCCGTTCGTTACAACCGGCACCATAAACGGGCAAATTTAACGAGAGGAATGCTTGCAGAACCGCTTGTTGCCCTTTCTCCGCTCTCACCGTGGTCCCACGCTGTTCTGGCCGGATCTCGCTTCGTGCCATTACGCCAAGCCTGTAATGGATTGGTGCGAAGCGAAGGGCGTTAATGTGGTCCCGAAGAAGGCGAACCCACCAAATACACCAGAACTTCGTCCGATCGAAAAGTTTTGGGCGATAATGAAGAAGAAGTTGATGAAAAGCGGAAAAACATTCAAAACCGATGAAGCTTTGAAGAAAAACAGGGAGGAACTGTGTAAGGAAGATGGACAAAGCCTCGCCCAAGATCTCATGAGCAGTGTTAAGAGAAATGTACTTGCACCCCCAAGCTGATGGAAATTCAATAAATAAATTATGCCAAACCATAGCTAATATATATTTATTGGATTCCTAAAAAATTTAGAAGTATCCGATTTAAAATGAATTTTTGGTGATCATTTTTGGGTGTCTAATTTTTTTCCGAGTCCAGTCTTTAGTACTTTTTAGGTAATGCAAAGTTACAAAAAATATTCAAAAATATTCAATACAAATTTTAGAGGTCCACAAACATTGTAAAGCCATATGACACGTTAAAAGTCGTCCAAACTATTGTTGGGATCACAACAAAGGACCTACAGTTGTAACCAAGGCTTTCTGGGCTGCTCAAAGCTACGCTGTGTATTGTAGCGATACCATTGTATATCTTGAGAGAACAACAGTCTTTTTGCGATAATTTTTGGTTGTTCTGGGTTATCCAAACTATCCTGGAATTCAAACTTTAAATCTACAGCTTCAACCGTGGATGTCTGGACCAAACAAAGTTACGATATGTATTTTACCAATTTAAGTGAGTCTCCTGGAATGTAAACATATATAAAGAAATATCTTGGATGTTCTAGATCACCAAAACCAACCTTGAGTTCAAAAGTTAGGATCTATAGTCGTAACATTAGCTTAATAACCTATGAAAGGTGACAATATGCCTTCAAACACATTCACTGAATCTTTTGTAATATCACCAGCCATTATAAGATTTTCTTGAGATGTTCCAGTTCATAGAAGCAGACCATGAGTTCATAACCTAAGATATACAGTAGTATCCGTAGCCTTTTGGGCTTTACAAAGCTACGATAAATGTTCAAACATATTCACTGAATATTCTGAAACGTTCACAGATATCGTAAGATAACCTTGTAAGTTTCAGATCATTCAAAACTTAAGGTCCGCAATTGTAACAGTAGCTTTATAGGCTATACAAAGTAACGGTAGTTGGTTGGCTTAGAATATCCTAAGATTATCTCATAATGTATGTTGGTCTTCCAGGACATTCATTAAATATGTTTGAATACATATCATTGCATTGTATAGCGGATAATGCTACTGCTACAACTGTGGATCTTCTGAGCTTCAGGACAATTTGGACAACCTAGCACATTTCTAAAAAATATATCATACTTTCTTCAATAATTTCTATGTTAATTAGCAACAAATTAATCAGAATGCACCAGAATGTTTGTATAATATCACTTGGAAACAAGTTAAGCCTGAAAGAGTTGATTCAAAGAATATTGCATTGTACAATCTAAATGGTTAACATAGCCCTACGTCATCATTTCGAACAACTCAATGAGGCTGTAGTACCTTTTAGTTTTTATTCAAGGTTTGTAAGATTTGAAACCAACTTCCGTATGAAGAAGATTTCGTCTTCAATTGACATGACCTTTTCAAAGTTCGCTCATCAAGTATAATTGCTTGGATCTTCTGACGAAGATAATCACCAAAACTCATAGACTTTATCGTCAAATTTTGAGCAGCTCACCTCTCGAAAATAGAAACCCGCAGACATACAATGATGAAGGGCGTGCAAAAAAAACTAAAATGCAATAAGGAATGAGCTTAATGGGCAACAATTTCCAGTCATCAATTCCACCGCGGATCAACCGACGAAATGAACGGATGGAGCGTGCAGAAAACTGTCTCGGAAGAAAGCCGAGCAATAAAACTTAAGTCGCATATTCAGACATGGTTTTGGGCACAACAATAACTGCGATGACAACAACAATAACAACAACAATAACAACAACTCAGCATCAGTAGCCCGGTAATTGCTCACTTGCGAAGGCAATAAGTCATACAAGACCGTAAAATCTCCGTAGCTGCCGCAATTGGATTATTACTTTTTGGGGTTTGCTCCTTTTCTTTCCGCTCGATCTCGGGAGCAGCTCATCGGCCACATAAGTAGCTCGCTGGAGCATGCTAAACCTACTTGGCCTAGCTTTTATTTTTTATTATTATTTTTTTTGCTCTTCAGCATCGTCGTCGTCGTCGTCGTCGTCGTCGGTTTTGATTTTCCTCCGAACAATTTGTGCCGAATCGGGTCGCGCTGCTACAAAGTGCGATGCGTTTTCTCAAATGCACAGCCACTTAAGCGACTTAAGTCGATCATGAGTGAAAGTAATAATTCTCTCTTGCGATCTGAACGATTGAAATTAATCCTACGATTTGCATCTCCCTCATCGCTAATGGGACAATCATTAGGGGGAGCCCTTGAACGCGTTTCAAACGGTGGCGGTTTTCGTTTTTCATTTGTATTCGAATTCAATTAGATCCGAGGCGGACCGAATTGGTTCGACGGATCGGCGTCTTCCTCGTCATCGTCGTGGCCATTGTGACTGTGGGTAATAATCTTTGAAAGTAAAATTCGGTATGAAAAAAAAAAAACAACTCCCAACACCTGCGCGCCGGCCAGCCTCCGCCCGCACAGGCAAACCAATGAACGAAGAAATAATTATCTCGCTGAGGCTAATTACCGATGGTTGCAAAATAACCATTGACTGTTTATGCCTCAGGGTGCTCGAGGAATTTTCTATTTTTCCATTTTACGGCACTGAAAATTTGCTGCTCCCAACAACGCTAATGCAAAGCTAATTAATCAGCCCGTATATATCGGAAGACAATGGGCCAGTCTTTCACTAGTTTACGAAAATAAGAAGAAGAAAAAGGTTATGATCGACTTCCGGAAAGATGGGCAAACTACCGTGGGCACTTTCACCGGGGTGGACCTCTGATGACGGATTTTTTTTTGTGAAGGGGATGTTTGCACAGACAGGCGCAATGAACTTTGCCAAATGGTGAATGCCGCCGAATAATTCAGTCTGCGTCGGGAGAAAAAATCTAACTACTTCTTCTAATTTTTCGTTCAATGTCATCATGGATCTCAAAGTTTGAACAGTCGACCGTGACCATTTACTCATTTTGTAAACGAGCCGTTTTTAGTTCGATTTTGCTTATTTTGCTGACTGCTTTTTGACGAAGAGATTTTCCTTGAAAGTTCATGAACTAGTACAGCCAAAATGCCGGTAGAGGCGAAAAACCATTGTGAAGTTGGTGTTATTTGAGAACAAGCAGATCCCGGATAAATATAACCATATAATTACAATACAATAATATAAAACAACCTTAAAATCTATTTCCGACCATAAATGTTATTGTTCGTGAATCAGGAATGCCAGGATTTTAAACTATTTGGAAACAATACAATTAATAGGAATTGACTCAAATTTGTTAGGAAAAAAAATGATTTTTTCTAAAGTTAAGATTCCATTGTCGATGTCTCAATTTACATTAGATTCTATTTCGGAAGCAATAACTTCTATTGAAATGCTATTAATTGTACATACTATAGATTCTATTGTATGGTTACATTACATTTAATTGTAAAACTATGAGAATTTTTTATTCGGGATGGCTCACCAGACAAATTCAGCAATCCCCCAAATAACACGGTTTCGAATAACACGGGTTTCATTATCGTTATTTTCGACGGTTCAATTAGTGTTGGAACATTAGTGTGGTTCAGCCAGGGACCAACCGCGCTAATGGAAACCAGTAGCTTATGTGATTTGGTCCGTGATTTGACCTGCTGAAAACTTGTGACCTTCAGCAAAGTTTTTCAACAGGTCAAGTTCTATCGGTTTGTGGGCAGTAGTTCAATTTTATCTCACTATGTGGCGCTAGTGTGCACACCAAACTGTTGTAACAGCTGGATCTTGAGATGTTGGATACTTATCATGTTAACGACGCAGGTAAAGATGCTTGAGTAAACATGCTCATATGAATTTCTAAATTATTTCACTGTGAAGCAAATATCCAGATACCTTTTTTTTTATCGCATAACAAATTTATCAACATTGTAAAATGTTGTTATCATATGTTATCAATTTTAAAAGACGATTTTGAACGAACGTTACTGAACTCGACCAGCATGCTGACGAATGTTTAATATTACCAGCATGTGCTAGATATGAAATTGAGCTTCTCACCAGAAGCACTACTTTAGTTATCTATCTAGGGTAAGGGGATGTAATGTTAGCCTAGCTCCTTCATTCAGCCTATGTACCAAATGTGTCATTAATTTAGCGATAATCAACAAAACACGTTGCTATTAGGATGATCAATGATATTCAAAGCAATTGAGACAATATCAATCAACTTATAGTTGTTCACTTTCGCGTAATTTTCGATTTCTTGCACTTTTGGGGCATCATGATTTCACTGGTTAAGCTGAACGGGTGATCTATACGATCTTCAAGTGATCTAAATTTGGCTTAATTGAATCGATAAAGCAAAAATGCAGTCTGAATGTGCATAAAACAGTTACACATTACAAACTAACTGTTCACATTGCTAAAGTAACAATGATTTTACAAGAAAATCGTAGACCCAATGTTGGGGACATATATTTTTGTATGTTCCCAACTATGGCCTGTTGTATCAATAACGTAGTAAAATGGTTGTTATTGGTAAAATTTCATGTGGAAATGCCTGAATTTGCGGTTGTTTATATTCAAGTGCTTCATCTTAACACAAACCGAAGGAACAAAATCATTGTTTAGTGAATTATAATGTTTTTATTTTTGAATGGCTGATTGATCATACATGAACATCACTTAAGTGTTTGGAGGTAGTTTTACTTGAGTTTGTTTTGTGGAATGTTGTATTGAATAAATCAAATACAGCTAGCAATGCCCCAATTCATAAAACTAGAAAAAAATAAAATACAAAGACTGCATTTAGTAATAAAATCATCGAATGGAACAAAGTTGCATCCATGAATAGACCCAATTTGGCGCCAATAGACCGACATTAAATCGATATCCCTCGAATGTTTCTGACTTTATAAAAAGAGTAGTGTAACTGCTCGTGATACATTCTACCAAATGTCTTATCAAACTTATCTTTGCAAGTGTTTTACTAGTTAAATCTCACCTACAGCTTAAAAACTTTATGAGTTATAATGAAAAATTTATTCGATGGTTGCATAATAGGCTGAGTCAAGGGACACATACCCTATATAAATAAAAATGAGTTGGGGTTTCCTTTGTCACGATTTAACTCGCGACCGGAAGGAACGATCGACGTGAAATTTTGTATGCAGAGATTTTTGGGGCCGGAGAATAATCTTATGATGGTTCTAGACCCCTCCCTTCACTGGAAAGAGGGGCTCCCATACAAATGAAACACAAATTTCTACACAACTCGAGAACTAATCAAGCAAAAGAAACCAAATTTAGCATGTGTGAGTTTTTGAAAGCAAAAAGGTTTTTATGGTAGCTTGAGAACCCTCCCGTCATAAAAGGGGACTCCGCATACAAATAAAATATCACTATTCTGTCATGACTCTGAGAACCAATCAAGCAAATGGAACCAAATTTAGCATGTGGTGGTTTTGAAGACAAAAAATTGTTCTATGTTGATTTGAGACCCCTCCCTTTCTGAAAGGGGGAACCTATTCAAATGAAACGCAAATCCTTGCATTACTCGAGAACTAATAAGAGAAATGGAACCAAATTTCGCATGTGGAAGTTTTTGAAGGAGGGAAATGTTTCTATGGTGATTTGTGACTCTTCCGTCATATGAGGAGGAAGGGGGGCGGGAGATCGAGAAATAATCAAGCAAATGGAACCAAATTTGAAATGGACGAGTTTTTTAAGGCATGAAATGTTTTTATGGTGGTTCAAAGCCCCCCTCCCTCTAAAAAGGGGGGCTCTCATACAAATGAAACAAATTTCAACCAAACATGAGAACTATCCCTACCGCTATGCAAATTTGTATGCAGGGGTTTTTGGGTCCGGGAATGGATCTTATTATAGTTCGACACCCCTCCCGCCTCTATAAAGGGGGGCTCCTATGCAAATGAAAAACTATTTTCTGCATAACTCAAGAACTAATCAAACAAATGGAACCAAATATGACATGTGGAGGTTTTGTAGGCAAAAAATGTTTCTACGGTGGTTTGAGACTCCAAGCAAAAGAAACCAAATTAGCATGTACGAGGTTTTAAAGGCAAGAAAGGTTTCTATGATGGTTTCAGATTCCTCTTCGCCCTGAAAGGGGGGGGGGGCTCCTATACAAATGAAATACAATATTCTGTATAACTCGAGAACTAATCAAGCAAATTGAACCAAATCTGGCATGTGGAGGTTTTTGTAGATGAATACTGTTTCAATGCTTATTTGAGTCCCCTCCTTTTTCTGAATGGGGGGGGGGGGGGCTCCCATACAAATGAAACACAAATTCATGCATAACTCGAGAACTAATCAAGAAGATGGAGCCAAATTTTGGAGGTTTTTGAAAAAGAGAAATATTTCTATAATGATTTGAGACCCCTTCGCCTTCTAAAAGTGGAGGGAGGGATCCCCCATATAAATGAAACACAAATTTTTGCATAACTCGAGAACTAATCCAGCAATTGGAACCAAATTTGGCATATGGAGGTTTTTGAAGGAGAGAAATGTTTTTATGGTCATTGAGACTCTTCCGCCTTCTGAAGGGGGGGGGGGGGGGCTCTCAAACTAATGAAACACAAATTTCTGCATAACTCGAGAACTAATAAAGCAAATGGAATCAAATTTGGCATGTGGAATTTTTTGAAGGAGAGACATATTCCTATGGTGGTTTAAGACCACACTGCCCTCTTAATGTGGGGGGTCCCATACAAATGAAACGCAATTTTCTGCATAACTCGAGAACTATTCAAGTAAATGAAACCATATTTGGCATACAGGATTTTTATTTATATTAAAATGGATTTCTGTCTGACTGTCTGTCAGATCGATCGGAGTGAAAATATGTATGCAGGTATTTTTGGGGCTGGGGAAGGTTCTTTTGATTGTTTGAGACCGCTTCCCCCTTCCGGCTCGCCTTCAAATGAAATCCAAATTTCTGCATAGCTTGAGAACTAATCAAGCAAATGGAATCATAAATGGTATGCGGGGTTTTTTGAATGCAAGAAATGTTTCTTGAATTCAAACACAAATTTCAACCAATCCTGAGAATTATCCAGGTAGCTAGGCCACAAACTGTGTATTGTCTGGGTGTCAAAAAAAAAACTCAATAAAAAAAGCGTCAGTTCTTTCATTCATTCATTCATGTTCATTCATTCAGTTGAAGGCGTAGCAACGCTCGCACCGGGATCAGCTAGTTAAAAATATGATCAAAATTCGTCGATATTCTTTTAATACTTGGTAATATTTAATAAAGTAAACGTTTAACGATTGTCAATATTTTAAATGGAGAGGTTCGTGAATTTGAAGCTCTACGAATACAAAACTACCTTACAGGGAAGAAAAGGATGATATAAAAAATTCAAATAAATAATACGCGTTACTTTTAAATAAACTACTGCGAAAGTGAACTTTTATTTCCGCATTTGTTCAGTTGTCACAAACGAAAAAAGTGAAAAACCAGTGCCTAGCAACACCGCCAAATCAACAACAAACTGACTGCTTGTAACGTTACTCAACGGAGGTGGTAGAGGCGGTTGTCACAGCGACCAATTTAAAACAGTCTTTTATGACAGCTAAATGGTCTTGTTTTTGCACTAATAGCTGGCAAGTGCTGTCCCAGTGCTTGATCAACAAGATTTGAGAAGCTGTTGATGTCAAGATCAGGAAAATCGATGTGGACCTGGAGCTGAATTTCCTGCAAACAATTTTTCTGTCGATGAAGTAGCAACGTTTTTGCCGTTATTTTGGGGACTGGTGATGAAGATGTGAATCATTTCATTTCTATGCTGGCAAACAGAAAGTTTGCTTTGGGATTGGAAAATCACCTGATGAAGTAAGTAGTCATGAAACAGCTTAGAGGAAACGCAAAGACGTGGTTTCATTCTCGTGTTTAGTTTATGTTAAAGAATTTGGCTGAAACTTTGGAAGATCTTCGTGGATTCGTGGAATGCTTGGACCAGTTGTGAGTATTTTTGAGCTATGGAAGAGCAACTAAAATGGTTTGGCCGTGAATCGTTTTTGGAATATTTTCAAAAGAAGAAAGTAGTTGAACATCAGTTGAATTTAACAACTAGTTGAATCCATCGTTGAAGGAATCGTATATGAAGCATTGAAGAATCAAGCCAGAATTCAAAATTTCAAGACGGTGGCGGACATAGCGCAGGCCTTTAGAAGAATAGGGATTGAGGACCATTGTTCGATTCTGAAACCTGTCGTTTGTTATTCCTGTAAAATGAATCAGAAGAGATCAAGTTTTTCAAGAAATTACGAAAAGCAAGATATTAATAGGAGGACAAACATTTAAACAACTAAACCAATCAACGCAGTTTTGGATCAAGAAGATGGTTCAGAGGACGAAGTAATAAGAGAAGAATATGACGGACTGGTAAATTTTAAATTTCTTTACAACTGAAATTCTTTCAAAGCTTTGTTTGACAAGGGTACCCCTATCACTTTTTGTACGCCGTGGTATAGTAGATAAACGAAATATTATACAATTTGAAATGAAAAAACAGTACAAGGGTATACTGAATAGGCTCAAATAAGTGACGCATGAAACAAAGACTGTATCTCTCACGAATAGAATAATAATTCGAATGTTTCTTTGTTATTTTGTTTCTTATATTTTATTGTTTATGTGTACATATTTCCATTTCGATTCTATCGTCTTTAGCTTTAATAATGTTTTTTGGAGATTTCATCCCATATTTTCTGTATGGTAGCTTTGAATGTTGCAATGCCTATTGGTTTGATATCTTGAAAGTGAGCTTCCATGATTCCCGAAATAGAGAAATCCAGAGGATTTGCATCCGGCGGAGAAGCTGGTCATAATTCCTCAGGTATGAAGTCTGGCAAATTTTTGGTGCATCATGCTTGGGTATTCTTTGCTCGATGAAACGGCGCACAATCCTGTTGAAACACCCATTTGCGGTTACCGAACATCGAAGAAGTATGCATCTTCAAATGCTTTACCAAGACCTATTTCGCTCCCCAAACCATGACCGAAGTATGAATTTTGCAGCGTTGAACTACGCCAATTAAAAAAGGGATATCCTAAATACTCGCTGCATGGACCCTGTCATTTTGAGCGTTGATGCTTTGGTGCAGTACGAATCTTTTCTCATTCGAGTCTTCTATGAGAACTGATCTGATAGTTTTCCTGGAGACGTTCATATCCTGAGCCAAATTATATGAAGAATGACAAGGATTTCGGCGAATTTGCTCGCGCACCACCTTTACAAGCCGTTTGGTACGTACACTGTGAGGACGACCCGGTTCTTTCATTAGATTGTGGATGGTTCCCGTCGTCCTCCATCTTCTCAACGTCCGGTCGATTAATGTGTGGCATATTCCTTCCGGGTCTCGGCCAGTATCTGGTTCAGACGCTTTCCCGCCAAATGCAACTGCAAAATCCGCTGTCCTTTGAAATCCATATTTTTCTTCGGCACTTGCTGTCGACGGAATCTAGCGAACACTAGTTAGTTTACATATTAATCAGTTCCTCTATAATATGCTGGCAACCAGATGGCTCTTGCGATGGCTAGAAGAGTTCTACACTGAAACAAAATTTTGCGTCACCTATTTGGACCTACCCTGTAGGTGCACTCTTAAAAATAATGAATATTACACGAGCTGTATTTCATAAAAGATTTAAATTTCCTGTCATGTAAATCAAGAAATGATTGAATGTTCTGTGCAAATAGATGTAAATTCAAAACTTATGAGTGACACTTAAAAGTACACACGATATGATGCGAAATAATGTCTTGCATGCAATATCACACCAGGAACTGAATAATAGGTCATGCGGTTTTTATTTTAAAGGCTATAACACTTAAAATTACACGACCGTGATCTAAATTATAAATTTGCAGCTCATTTGTCTTCTATTGCCAGTATAGAAGTTTTTTGTAGCTCACAGTAGCCGGCGCTTGTAGCGCACACCGAAGAATATCTTTGTTTTCCTCCGATGATAATTCCAGTTAAAGTAGTGACAAGAATTATTTTATGATTATATCATTTAATATTCCCATTTGAAAACAATTGACAGTTTTTCAGTGTATTTATCCAACATTTTTCAACGCAATTTATTTAGGTATGCCTCCATGTTGATGATAGGAGAAATCTTTGTTGAACTGTTGAAGGAGATTCTCTTAAAAATGCATCAGTACAGTGCAATTTCAACTGCTAGCTTTGTAATACTCAGTAGATTTATAATTATAAGGTTTTTTAAAGAAAATGAAATCAAAAATCTCTAAAGAATAAGTGTGAAATTTACGTCATGTCCTGTAAAATTAAGAGTCCCGTTTTAGGTTTTGTAAATCAAAGAGGACGTAGACTTATGTATTGCTAGCCGCTCCGTTTAGGTGCATCTGAAAAGACCTAATTTTACATGAATTTTTCGAAGTGTGTGAGAAAAGGCCTAACATATTAGAATTATGCATTGACATTATTCTTATTCAAAATATTCATTTCAGAATTAAGTTCGTTGTTGTTCCAGATAAGCTGCTAGGTCTTCTCGATGCTATTATCGGACGAGATGTTATTATGCATTCGGGAATTCAAACTGTTATTGATTGCAATATTAGAATGTATCCGGTTTCCAAACAAAACTTGAAATATGACGGTCCATCAAATCTGTAGGTAAATCCAGAAATTTTCAATATCAGTTCCAATGTTTTTGAAATGGTTAAAGGAATCCTTGGAAATGTAACAAACGATCAAATGGCACAATTTTAAGCAATTTTTAAATCAATGCTGGTGCTGAATGCTGGTGTAATTAAAGAAAGTTATTTCTCTTTTGCAAGCCCTATTGTGTTGATTCCGAAAAAAGGCGATGATTTCAGAATGTTCATAGATTATCAAAAACTCAATTAGGACACAGTACGAGATAATTTGCCTCTGCCAATTATTGATGATTTATTTGATAATTTGAGGAATAAAAAAGTTTTTACTATTTTAGCTCTCAAATCTGGATCTCATCAAATTAAATTATCAGAAGAATAAACTAAGTTTACATCTGCTGTAACTCCAAATCATCAGCATGAATATTTCAGAGTTCCTTTTGGTTCATGTTTTTCTTGCTCCTCTTTATGTTTTTCAAAGATCTATAAATAAATTTTATAAGGATTTAATTGATGGTGGTACAATGGTTGTATAAATAGATGATATTTTAATTGCGAGTGAATCTTTTAAAGAACATGTAGAAGTTTTGAAGGAAGTATTAGAAAATTTGAGTAATCACTTGTTGGAATTGAATTTAGAAAAATGTAAATATTTGTTTGAAGAGATTGATTATTTAGATTACACTACAAACCAAGAAGGTCGTAAACCAAAAAACTCTCACATTGAGAGCGTTTCTAAGTTTCCAGTTCCAAAAAGTTAAAAGATATTCCATGGTTTTCGGACTTACTAGTTATTTCAGGACATTTATTAGGAATGTCGCTTCAATCGCAAGGCCGCTTTACAACCTTTTTTAAAAAAGGTGGTAAATTTGCTTCACTTCAATTGCGATGCAAGTGCCTATGGGTTCGGAAGAATGTTTATACAGAAGTGATGGAAAGTTTCATCCAGTTAGCTATTTTAGTAAAATAACTGATAATTTTGAATCAAAATTGCATAGTTTTGAACAAGAAATGTTAGCTGTTGTTTGTTTTTTTAATAAAAAGACCGTGCAATATCGTAGTTGCTCCTCCTTTACTGATCAGAACTAGTGTAATTGCAAAGAGAACCACATATATGAGGCCAAATCCGACCAGAAGATTGTTGGGACGTTGTGGGCCTTCAGGAGAGGAAGCAGCCGCTTCTGGAGGCACTCTTTTATGTACACCTGTCCGTTCATCGTGTCCTGGGTCACGAAAGGTGCACTCCGCTTCCCGCACGTGCAGATGGCTTGCCAAACCAGGAATTTCTTCGCAAATTTGGACATCTTCTGAGTGCGGACATGCTCCGGAACGCTGAACTTATCCTTGGCCGTTAAAAACAGGTTGCCGGGGATCTGTTTGAAGTCGGCCTTCACATATGTTTAGTCGTCCATGATGCAGCATTCAACTTTCGTCAGCATGTTGAGGTACAACTTCCTGGCACGGGTTTTGGCGGACTTGTTCTGCTTCTCGTCGCGATTAGGGGCCTTTTGTACCTTGAACGTTCGAAGCCCAGCCTTAGTTTTGGCCTTCTGGACAAAACTTCGGCTTAGGTGCAGCTTCTTAGCCACATCCCGAACGGAGGCGTTCGGATTTCGGTTGAAGGCCCCCACTACGTGGTTGTGATTTTTGGTGTTGTACGGAATACTTTTTCCTTCACTTCTGGGCTTCCGATCGGTGGTCAACCGTTCCTCAAACCGCTTAATCACTCGCGACACCGTGGAATTCGCGATTCTCAACGTTTTAGCGATGGAACGATGCGAGAGATCCTTGTTCTCGTGATGAATGCGCAAGATTTTATCACGCACGAGCTGTTCTTTCGACTTCATTTCCGCGAGTTTTGATCACAGGACTTTAAAACTTGTAAATAATGCACTATGAACTAAATCCACCCAAATTTTCATTAAATTCTACCCAACGGTTAAAAAGTTAGAGCAATTTCATAGTGTGGCAATTTCATCGTGGACACCCTTTAATTCTCCAACACGTACATTGTTGCAAATGGCAACAAACGGAGGGGGGCTCCCTCTGTGATTATAATATCAAAACCACTAACAGGGGATTTATGGAGATATTATAATTATCCTGTAATACGTAGTTCATAATTAATAAAATATGAAGGTAAAGTTGTCTATGTGTTCATATAGTTTCGTTTGGTTTTGTCAGTATATGTTAGTTTGCATGACAATGATTCACAATTTGGGTTTGTAAAGTACTTACGTTTAGTCCCTTTTTTATTATTAAGTTAGAGTCTTGTTTAAAAGCGGAAACGGGGCTAGAATATACATCTTGATCAGTACAGTTAGAAGAAACTCGGTATCATATAGTTTCTCACCACTAGTCCAATACTCTAGGCTAAGATTCAGGTTAGATCGCCGGGTTTCGAAATTTTAGACTCTAAAATTGTTGTACTTTAGTTCTAATATAGATATAAGTTCAGTTTTTGTGGTATATACTCACTAGTTAATAATTCATTTATAGTTAGATGTTCTAACTATGAAATAATAGCTTAAATATAAATACATAAGTTAGTAAATAATAACCGTACGTTGTAGCCTAGGACAGGACCTGCCAGCTGTTAGTGCAAAAACAAGACCATTTACCTGTCAACAAAGACCGTTTTTTATTGGTCGCTTTGACAACCGCCTCTACCGCCTCCGTCGAGTTATGTTACAAGCAGGCAGTTTGTTGTTGGTTTGGCGGTGTTGCTAGTAGTCACTGTTTTTTTTTTTCACTATTTTCGTTTGTGACAACTCACACCAAATTTTTATTGCTGGAAAACAGCAAACTTTTGCTGATTTTTTTTGTGCTGTAATTTCAGCAATGCATACAGCAAAACCAAGATTGCTGATCAACTAGCAAAACTGATATTCAAAAAAGTGACAGCTCTTATACTGAGCCTTACTACCCACAGCAGAATTTGCAGCGTAAGCATCAATGAAATTCAATGAAACCTTATCAATTAACGTTTAGTTTGATGGAGCTTCTTTTCCCGAACGACAAAAGAAAGTTTTATAATTACTTTATTTTCAATGGGATAACTATGTTAACATATCTGGCAACATTGGAGCGACCCCCTTATCATAGCAATCATAAATTTATAAGAGGTCAACTCTCTCTGAGCTGTCAGGTCCTGTCCTAGGTTGTAGCTGTCATGTTTCATGTCATTGTCTCATCCGATTGCTTACACTGTAACCGGCCAGTACCCATTAATGGGTAAAAATGTTCCCATGAAGCTGTTAAAAAATGAGTACTTTTAAAATAAAAATAATGCAAACTTATTACCCATTTTTTGTTTTAAATGAGAGTCCGAAAGATGTGTATTTTTCTACCCATTAATAGGTGAAGAATATCTTGGCATTTTCCTGCCTCGCTCTGAATAGTAAGTGCGCTGTTCAAAAATAATAAAAAAAACATCGCGTCGGAATCCAGTCTCCGAAAACGCGTAGAGTATGGAAGAACTGAAGGCTAAATTGGACAAAGAAAGCTTCCAAAATCTGAGAGGTACGTTAATAATTTAATATAATAATATAAAATGCTTCAATTTCAGCAGTAGATCGTACTTCTGAGTACGTTTGTGCGGGAAATTCATAAGTTTAAAGTAGAGCTTCCGTTAGTTTGATGAATCTATGAAGCTGTCACTGCACGCTTAACAAAGAGGACAAAGCGTTTCAGATGACTGAATGTAAGTGTAAGAAGCATTGTATTTTTCTACTTTAATTGTAAGTAAATAGAGAAAACGACACTAACAATAAGGTATTTGCTAAAAGGTTCTCGTTACGACTAAATATAGAAATAAAGAGACAGTAATTTTCAACTTGTGCCAATGCTTATTTTTCAATATCACAATTAAAAACAAATCACAAAAAACGGTATTTCATACCCATTTTGCAAATAACAAAGATTTTGAAAAATGGGTATCTCATACCCATTTCCCAACTGACAAACATTTTGAAAAATGGGTACTAAATACCCGATTGCCTGACGTACAGGCGCTTTACCCATTATTGGGTAAAAAAGATTTACCCATTGAAAGAGTTAACCCACTTAAGTTCGAAATGGGTGATATTTTATTCATTAATGGGTACTGACTGGTTACAGTGTACCAGTTTGATGTCATATCCGATTACCTGTCGGTGTCAGCCAAGGGGCAAGACAGCTCCTCATCTCGAGTAATTTCAGAGTTCCCTAGTAGCACACTTGTTGCCATTCGGTTGAGAAAACATAAATATTACTTGCTTAGTCATAATCAAGTTACTACAACTAATTATGATCGTAGTGTGCTACTTGGGTTGCTTTTGATGCACCTCAAGGAACGCTTGTAGCTCAGCAAGCGAGCACTGTCATTTTTTTGCTATCTGTTTTTGCACAGCAGCTGTCAAACCTACTGACGCTTGAACATTAGCTCTTGAGTGTGCACAATTGGAAACTAGCATTTTTCAATGTTTTCAATTTTCTTTATTTAACTCTGTTTTTGAAAACAAGCTACATTCACTTAAACTACATATCTGATATGCTCGTACAATTTTATATCGTTTTTACTACTATTCGTGTAAGGTTTCGCCTTTTATGAGACAAAATTATTTGTATGTCTAAATCATACGTTGAATAAACCCATTAGTTTTTGCAGCATCATTCCACCAGACGGCCAGACTATGAACTGGTGCTTTCAAACAACGGCAGGAGAAGAGACAAACGAGCACAGCTCGCTGCAGTCCGACCCAATATGAAGATTGATTTAATTTTTAGCTATATTGAGTTACTCGCGAGTTACTTGGTGCATCAAAGCAACTCAGAGTAGAGCTGTCTCACCCCTAGGTGTCAGCCGACCGTCAGTAGCGTTCATGTGCACTCAAAAAAATCAACACGTTACATCCACGTGAAACGCACGTATTTTTGGTCCACTGCCAAAACCAGTAATAAACACGTGAAATTCACGTAAGAGCTACGTGATTTCCACGTAAATTTACATTCGACGAGAAAATGACATATATGTTACGTGTTTTTTCACGTACAATTCACGGCACGTAATATTGACCTGATTGTGTATGTGTTTCGATTTTTTGAGTGTGTGTTGGAGTGAACTACACTAAAAAAAATCGACACGTTGTTTTCACTTGAAATTTCACGTAACTTCTACCGGAACACGTAACCAAATTTTCTTCAGTAAAATCAGGTAAACATTACGTGCCAGTGAATTTTACGTAAAAAATCACGTGACATTTACGTGATTTTCACGTAGAATGTGAATTTACGTGGATATCACGTAGCTGTTACGTAAATTCCACGTGTTTATTACTAGTTTTGGAGTTGGATGAAAATTACGTGCGTTTCACGTGGATGTAACGTGTTGATTTTGTTTAGTGTAGCAGTGGGTCAAGGGGTCTCCTGGACAATGTAGATGCCCAGCCAACAAGGGATGGCTAACATACATCGTAAATTAAACGAGTGGTATTTTCAAGCCGGTTTATTGCGTATTCAAGCCGGTAGTTAGGGATGAAATAGCTGTAATCGTTACATTTCAATGCGATACCAAGAAGGTTTGAATTAAAAATATTTGATTCAAATGAATACTCTTTGCAATGAGTGCTAATAAAAATTTTATCTCCTTAAGTTCATAAATACTAATACCCCTAGCATATCCAGGGTGACAAGTAATTCGTGTTCTACCCAAAAGAAGGTGATAGACCTCCTGTGCAGTCTAAAATTGAATGGCGAGGTATGTCAAAAAATGACTGCTAACCGTGTTATTCTAAACTTTACCTGTCATTTAATTCAATTTTATACTTCACGCAACCTTCTATAGAAATGTTGTTTGAATATGTATATTTGTTTACTGTAGTTCTTATGGATTTTTTTTTCAAAATATGTTCAGAAGATCAATTCTCCAATTCGATTGAATCTCTCGGGAACTGATGAAAATTGAGACCCGGATGTGACACGTCACTGCGACCAAAAATTATCACTTTGCACTTCATTTCAAACTGATTTAAAGCAAACCACTGCAAAAGTGAACTTTCATTTTCGCATTTGTTCTAGTTGTTACAAATGAAAAAAAAAAGTGAAAAAGCAGTGACTACTAGCAACACGGCCAAACCAACAACAGACTGCCTGCTTGAGCCTGCTTGTAACATAACTCGACGGTGGCGATTGTCATAGCGACCAATAAAAAACAGTTTTTTTTAACAGTGATGTTTTTGCACTAACAGCTGAAAGTTCCTGTTCTAGGTGCAAACAGTCGTCATCGGTTTCTCAAGAAGTCAAAAGTCCCCATAATGGGGGAATCCATTAAATCATTCTGGTGGGGATCAGTATTTGCACCACTCACCGTCGTTCTCTCCGAGATCTATAAGTAATAGTATGACGAGAAGAACAAATGTGTGAAATAGTCGGTGTATGCTAGAAATAAACCCAACAGCGGGAGATAATTTCTCACCCGTGTTAGGCAGTATTGGGAGAGGGACGAATCGCTAGAACCAGAAAAAAGCAATAGGTAGTATAAGAGCCCGATAGGTTGCATAACCTTTTACCAGTCAAGGGGATTTCCTCCCCCTTGCCTATCCTGCACTGGGTAGTATGGTAAAAGGTTATGTGCCTGATTCGGATACTACCGTTCAATGACCTCCGCTCGTTTTCAATCTTGTATTCATTCAATTTTCAAAGCCTGCCGTTGCCCTATACGGAACTATCAATACACTTTCTCTTCATGTCTTTTTCGTTCTAGCAATAAATTACCATCCACTCCTAGCGCTTCGCATGGAGATGACAATTTATCTGCTTCTAACAAACTTCATCAGTCAAAAGTTGTTCAAAATCAAAGTTCATACTGGTCATGAAGATGTGCAGTTTTACTCATCAAACTTACGCAGTTTGTTATTTAAAATTATTTTATTTTGGACGGGAAAATTACTTCTAAATTCAAATCAAACATTTTTGCACAAATTTACCTTACCAAGTAAGGAGTGTATCGAAAAGTAGTTATAAACTTCCAAATAATAAAATAGGCATGAAAACATGGTTAAAATTAACATACTATTTCAGTTTATTATAGCTTAACATGTTTACAAAAGATCCAAACGGAAAAACTAGTCATCATGTTCATTTCTGTAGAATGCCCGTACCTTTGATTTGACACCTGCCATCAAATTCTGCACAGTGACCTTTGTGCACTTCCTGGATGCCGCTGCCCAATTTTTCTTAAAATCGGTCATGTTTTGGGACACTGTACCATCCTTCTTAAATATACGCTTGACTATTGCCCAATAGCGTTCGATCGGTCGCAACTGGGGACAGTTTGGTGGGTTGATGTCTTTTTCTACGAACTTGATGTTATTCTCCGTCAGCCACTGTAGAGTGGATTTGGTGTAATGTGCCGATGCCAAATCTGGCCAGAAGAGAGGAAGGGACTGGTGCTTTCTATACAATGGTAGCAACCTGTTCTTCAAACATTCCTTTGATAAATCTCAGCATTTATAGTTCCTTTTGTATAGAAAATTGAAGAACGCAAGCCACATGTGCAAATAGCTTGCCAAATGAGCACCTTCTGACCGAATTTCTCCATCGCAACAGTCGTATCTGCGGTTGACACACGTTCCCCAACAGATTTAGTATAAAACTGCGGCCCCGGTAGCGTTCTTGAATCTTCTTTAACGTATGTTTCGTCATCCATCAAAATGCACTGGTCGACATTGTCCAAAATGCAGCTGTACAGCTTTCGAGCCCTGGTTTTGGCAAGAGACTTTTGTTCCGGAGTTTGTTTGGGCACTTTCTGCTTTTTGTACGTCTTCAAGTCATTCCTGCGCTTGATTCGTTGAATCATTCCGATGCTGGTCCTGAACTTCTTGGCTAGATCGCGAGTAGAGGCAGATTTGTTCCGTTGAATATAATCCACAACTTTTTGGTCCAAATCGGGGTTGCTGGAGCCGGGTTTCCGGCCACTTCTGGTAAATCCTTGAGGGAGCACTCTTACCAAACTTTTCGATGATGCGTTTTACACTTGCCGGGTGAACATTTACTCTTTTCGCAATCTGGTTGTAAGTAACACCTTTTCGGTGCACCAAGTGTGCAGAATTTTCTTTTTAGTCTCAAATTCAATTCGCGACATTTTGAATACAACTTTATCAACGGAAATGAATGAACCGAATAATCTTTTTTGACATGTAAACAAAGCAAATGGCGCTTACACGCTAAAAATATATACAGTAGTTTATGCGTAATAACGCATCGAATGTTTATAACTACTTTTCGATACACTCCTTAGGAGAGATATTCTGATTTGAAAACCACTAGGTTAAATTTATCCACACCGAAACCCGAAAACGGAGTAAATATTTTTCAACTCACCAAACCGCCGTTTCTTATCACATTGTGTTGTGCAATGGATTGCAATTTCGGAGAGGAAAAGTGAAAACACGGATAATGAAATTATCCGAAAATTGATAAATTATCATCGATCAGGGAAATGGAGATGACCAAGGTCGTTGACTGATCCAGCAAGCAGACGGCGGCCGAGGTGAGAAAAAAGAATAAGTACCCAGTTGATCGATTGCCCGACCGCTCCTCCATTACTGTTTTGTTTGTTTTTGTTTAATTTTTTCCTTATATGATGGAAATTTTTGCCGCAATTGGTTTTTCATTGTTCGTCAAAAATGGTCTTAATGGAATTCTGCAAACGCCAATTCCATGACATCCAGCCGTTTTGGCTCCTTTCTCTTTGCGGCGCTGAGCACGATTTCGATCAGACATCAAACTGCACTATAAGAGCGCATTAATCCGGACATAGAATCACGCTTTGCCCATGAAATCGTAGACATTTTGCGAGGGTTTATTTTTTTTAATGTGGAGCAGCAGATATAATCATGCCTCAGTGTTAGGGTCATAGCATTTGTGAGCAGTCCCTTCGTTTCTGAATTTTTTTTTAGTGCTTTTTCGCGTGGTCTGGGGTTGGATAAATAAAGCAATGAAAGCGACTGGGCGCGCGCGAGCACAGGAATTACATTCAATAATTTATCAAGATCAATAACAGCACCTCCGACAACCGGTTGGCCCTTTCGGAGTGCGGAGCGCGATCTTGGCGATCTTTCCGTGGCTGGGAACCGTCGAAGGTGAAGTGTCGTTCGGTCGGCTTCTGCACGGCGCACGCGAAATATTGGGCACGAACCGTTTGACCTCTTGGCTCGGGTCTCACTTTCCTCGGCGAGTTCTCGATGATGGATTTGGTTCGCATTTGGAAGAGAGGGAAGATCATCATCAGCGGCCAGTGAAATGGTTGTTTGCTTTTTCTCGTCCGATTATGGGTCATTTTTGATTGGAAGTTTCTAATTGTGTCTAATCTTCATCCAAGATTAGGCGATGGGCAATTATTAGAATTGCTCGGAGAATGGCAAACAGACAAAATTGCAATAATATAAACTGGAGTCGAGTTTGGAGTGGGTTTCGAAATTCAAGCGATAAAATTTGCTCAGAAATGACAACTCGAACGGTACAGATCGACTTTCATCGCCATGGCTGTAGGTATCATTAGCAACGGGCAGGTGATCGATTGTCGATCGTCATGATCAATTACTTGGGAGGAGTCTTGCAATGAAAGTTCCCACCATTGAACATATTCGCAAAGCTAGATTTCACCAATATGAGCGGGTGAGATAGGAACGTCAATCACCGATGCTTCCACCTGATTTCCTGTAGGTGAGTACTTCCAATTTCCTCTGCTGGCCGACGGTCGTTCGTCTGTTTGTCGCCCTTCTAACGGCTGGAAATCCAATCTAGGATGGGAAATGTGATACTGGATCCACCCACGGACACCCACCGACAGATATTTATTGCCAGTGTCAGATTGGGCCGCACCGTGGCACACATGCAGTGAGCAGTGAGCTTTCAACTGCATTAGATAATTTACGAAGCTTTTAACCCGTCCGATCGGTAGCCTCCGAACGATTAAAAGCGAAATCATACATACTTTCGACTTTGTTCCAGATTTTCTGGGTTCGAAATGCCCCGCAGTTACAATTTCTCCCCCGCACACACTTCTGTGTGCGTGTGTGCAAATGTAACCAAACGAGATGAGATTGGCTTTTCAGCGAGATCACTGGCTAGAGAGGGGCAACCGACTGGCACTGTGCAACTGATCTCGATACACCTGTTTGGCGCATTATTTATGGCCAATTTGTTGCAGTAAAAATTGAATCCCTCCGTTTTCCAACTCCGGCCCATACCAGAGAGATGTAAATTTCCATTCTCCATTTCCCTAGCAATGCAACATCATCGAATTATCCAAGGTACGCACGACTTTCCATTTCGATGCAGCAATTCCATCATCATCTCCCATTAGCTGAAATCGAAAGGGAAATCTCGTCTCGTTTTTCTGACCTCTTCAACCGACGCGGCAAACAGCTGCACGTATCACAGACGTATCATTTTTCGGAACGCTCCATTACCAATCTACCGACTATGGAGACGGCGGCGGTGACAGAGGCGGGCCAGCACCAAGCCCGGTCGGATCGACCAAAGCGGATCACCTCCCATGGCAATCGGCTCGGAAAATAACGCGCCATTCCATAATTATCGCATGCATCATCACATTTTGGCACCAGGATTCCTCACTTACTTCTCATGGAGCCACTCGACTCGACTCGGATCGGATTTCCATGATCGGAAAAAAAAGTGGTAAAAATTACGAAATGTAATCAACTTTCCACCGAAGGCGCTGCCTCGGACAGAATAATTGTGTTCGGGCGTCGACGGATCAAATTACGGGTTTTGTTATCGAATCATGGGGGCAATTTTCAGGGAGGATTACGGGAATCAATGACCTTAGAATGTGTGTTATATAAGCTTGCAAATTGAGGCATTTGATGAGGAATTCGGTTGGCAACTGGCACAGGGTTGGGCAGGGGCCAGGGGACGTTGACTGATGGATGTCTGGAGATTGAGTAATAGGGACTGAATGCATTATTATGACTGGTGATTTGACGACGAAGTATGGAAGATTTCCCTGGAGTTCATTGATGTAGATTTTCCGAAGAGTTTGTGTGAAGTCTTTCAAGATTATCCTTTATCACTGTTTCCAATATCTTATCTCGTTATCTAGTCATGATTACTGGTTGATAGAGACCCATGTTAGTTTTCGATATCTTGGGTCGCAAAACCACCCAAAATCGTATTTTGACCTCATACGATTTGGATATTTCTTCACAAATTGGCATCAAAAATTGAAATGTTGATATCTTTTGAGAACCACTCAAACAACTGCCCCAGCATAAATGTGAATGCTCCAGAAGCATTTTTTTAGGTTTAAACAAAAAACTTAGCAGAAGAAAGTGTATCGATCGTTATGACCGTTCAAAGGCAAAAAAACGGCGAAGTACAGTAAACCCCTCGACATGCACGGATTCCCTTGATGGTGGTCTCAAATTAACTATGTTAACATTTGTTGTTTCATCGGATAGTATGGTAGACTTAAAAGTTAAGAATTATCTCACTACGTGGCGCTATTGTGCACGTAGGCTTACTTTATAAACTGCATTTCAAGATCGTTAACATATAGCTAGTTGGCGTCTTCCTCAAAGATGTTTTGTTGATGAAGACCTTACGGATAGTGTTTAGTTCAGAACTCGTCCGCTACATAGCACTAGCGTACATGTGAAGCTTATATATTACCTGTATTTTGAGATCTAGATCGTGTATAAATGTACTGTTTTCAAGAACGTGAACTGTCAAATTATAAGCTTCCAGACGCACGACTAAACAGTTCAAATTTATCTCACTCTGTGGCGCTAGTGTACAGGTAAACTTACGGTATAATCTGGATCTCGAGATTATAGACACATAGCAAGATAGCATCTTCGGAAAAGACATTCGAGGGGTCAGAGCTTTTTGAATGGTGTAAAAATTAGATCAGAATCTGACCGCTACGTGGCTCTAGTGTTCATGCGAACTTTTAGCAATATTTGTACTTTGATTTCTGGATCATGTATGAATTCATTGTCAGGAAATTTATTGCAGTGATCATGGTCTTCCGGAGGTCGACTTCATAGTTCATAATTATTTCACTGCGTGGCACTGGTCTGTCAGTGAACTATGTAATGGATGTTTATCGCTAGTAAACATAAGAGTTACCCCAATATTGGAATATTTGAAACGGTCTTCTAACAACTTGGGGTTAGTTCTTCAGAGAAGTTCTTCACAAAACTTCGGGTAAGTCCTTAAGAGAACATCATGGAAGTTCTTCATAGAACTTCAGGGAAGTTCTTCAAAGAAATTCAGGAAAGTTCTGCAAAGAACACAAGGGACTTCCTGCAGAGAGCTTCAGAGAAGTTCTGCAAAGAACTTCAAGGAAATTCTTTAGAAAACTTCAGGAAAGTTCTTCAGATAAATTCAGGGAAGTTCTGCAGAGAATTTCAGGGAAAATTTTGCAGAGAATTTCAGGGAATTTCTTCAGAGCACCTCAGGAAAATTCTGTAGAGAACTTCAGGGAAGTACTAAAGAGATTTTCAGAAGAGTTCTGAAAAAAAAATTCAGGGAAGTCCTGCAGAGAATTTCAGAAAAACTCTTCAGAGAACTTCTGCAAAGAATTTCTGCAGAGAACTTCAGAGCAGTTCTGCAAAGAACTTCAATGAAATACTTTAGAAAACTTCAAGGAAGTTCTTCAGATAAATTTAGAGAAGATCTGCAGAGAACCGCAGGGAAATGCTAAAGAGAACAGGAGAGTTCTGAAGAAAAATTCAGGGAATTTCTGCAGAAAACTTCAAAAAAGTTCTGTAAAGAACTTCAAGGAAATTCTTTAGAAAACTTCAGGTAATATCTTTAGAAAAATTCAAGATAGTTATGCAGAGAATTTCAGGGAAATTCTGCAGATAACTACAATGAAGTTCTTCAGAGAACTTCAGAGAAGTTTTGCAAAGAACTTTATGGAAATTCTGCAGCAAACTTCAGGAAAGTTCTGCGAACCTCAAGGAAGTTCTTTAGGTAAATTCAGGGAAGTTCTGCAGAGAATTTCAAGAAAATTCTGCAGAGAACTTCAGAGAAGTTCTGCAAAGGACTTTATGGAAATTCTGTAGCAAACTTCAGGGAAATCTACAGAAAACTTCAGGGAAGTTCTGCAGAAAACCTCAGGGAAGTTCTTCAGAGAACTTCAGGAAAGTGCTGCAGAGAATTTCGGGAAAGTTCTGCAGAGAACATATGGAGAGTTCTGCAAAGTTATTCAAGCAAGTTCTGCAGAGAACTTCAGGGAAATGTATTCGAGTAAATTCTGCTGAAAACTTCAGGGAAATTGTGCAGAGAAATTCAGAGAAATTCTGCAGAGAACATAAGGGAATTTCTGTAGAGAACTTCAGAGAAGTTTTGGAAAGAACTTTATGGGAATTCTGCAGCAAACTTCAGGGGAATCTGCAGAAAACTTCAGCGAAGTTCTGTGGAGAGTTTCAGAGTTCTGCAGAGAACTTCAGATGCACATGCTGACCAAGGTTGCGGCTTATCATTTTTGACTTATCCATATTCATTTGCCGATAGCTCTTCTCAGAAGCTCAATTTCGAAATATAATGTATGATGAACTTATGGTTCTTGAGTAGACCTACAACTTGGTCTAACAATACATAGCTCTATCTCTTATATCTGAGGAATAAGAGCGTATGTTCGCAGTGATCTTCGCGATGATATTCGCGGTGAAGATCACGCGATTATCATCGCGAAGATCACTGTGAATATACGCTCTCATGTCGAAGATATAGGAGTTAGAGCAATGTACTGTTAGACAAAGTTGTACGTCTGCTCATGCACTACAAGTTCATCATACATCATATTATCAAATCGACCCTCTGAAAGAAGATATTGGCAAATGAATATGCCTGAGTCAAAAATGATAAGCCGCAACCCTGATGCTGACTTCAGGAAAATCTGCAGAGAACTTCAGGGAAGTTTTGCTGAGAATTTCAGGGAAGTTCTGCAAAGAAATTAAGAAAAATTCTGCAAAGAACTTTAGGGAAGTTCTACAGCAAACTTCATGGAAGTTTTGCATAGAACGCCAGAGAAGTTCCTCAGAGAAATTCTGCAGAGAACTTAAGAAGAGTTCTTCAGGGAATTTCTGCAGAGAACTTCAAAGAGGTTCTGCAAAGAACTTTAGGGAAATTCTGCAGCAAACTTCAGGGAAATCTGCAGAGAACCTTAGGAAAGTTCTGCTGAGAATTTCAGGGAAGTTCTGCAGAGAACCTCAAGGAAGTTCTTAAGAGAACTTTAAAGAAGTTCTGCAGACAACTTCAGAGAAGTTCTGCATAGAACTCTAGGGATTTTTTGCAGAGAACTTCAGAAGTTCTGCAAAGAAATTTAGGGAAACTCTTTCTTGCCGACCATTTGTCACAAATTAAACGAAGAAAGTTGATCATTTTCTGGCATTTTTGCTTCGAATATTTCTTGTTGATTCCATGGCATTTTAGTACATAAAAAATATCATTCATATGTTTGAAAACGGAAAAAATGTGTTCCATCTTACAATCCTAACAGTGTTCCATCTTACAAACATTACATGTTAATGTATTTTACAAAGTTTTATACAAGTAAGAATGAAAATTTTTAAGGTACGTTTACATTAAACATCAGATTCGGAAGGTACGCTATTGGTACATTACTTTGATAAAAAAAATTTATAGCTTTTTATGAAGAATTTTGCAAAATCAATCGTCTATTCAGTAGGGTACCTAAAAACAAGGAATTTGACAGGTACGTTCAATATCCTTGAATGTACGCCATGGTACGCGGTTGTTGCACTACAAAAAACATGCTTGTTTTAAATTTTGTGAAAAGTGCCATGCTGAATGAATTGAAATAATGAAATTAATAGAATTGTGAAGAAAATAAAACGAAGAATTGACGGGTTGAGTAGGAGGAGAGTTGGGATGAGATTAAAAGCAATATTTATACAAGAAATGAGAGAAGAATAAAAATAAAAATAAAAAATAAACAGGAAAACATTGATTAAGTTGTACAGTGAATAGAAAATGAAACTTAGAGGAAGATTTATGAATATTTTGGTTTGAATTGAGAGGATGATTAAAAAAACTAAGGAAGAAATGAGAAAAAATTTACAGGGGAATTGATAAAATTGTGATCAGAAGGGAAAACGGGCTAGCGAGGAGATTTCAGCGAATAATGTAGAGAAAAATTCAGAGAGGAATCAAAAAGAAAATGAGGTGTAGAGTGGAGAATTGTGAGGATAATAAAAATGAGAAGCTATGAGATGTTGAAGAACGACATAGAATAAAAATTGAGAGAAGAATGAAAAAATAATAATAAAGAATTGCGAAAATATTACACAAATGACTTGAGCGGACAGGTGAGATGAGTGATTCTCGAAATTGTGACTAGAATAGTTAAGATTTTTAGTAGAACCAATTCGAAAAAGAGTTGACAAATAGTTGAAAAAAAAGAAGGTCATCGTAAGGGTAATCAGTACATCTGTGAAGATAATTGAAAGAACAATTCGGAGGAAAATCACTAGAACTGAAAGAAGAATTAAATTTAAAGAATTAAGGTTATTTGAACGGAAAATTTGAGAAAAGATAAGATAGCTTAATTGTTAAATGAAATTGAGAGAAGCATAAAATAGGGATTGTGGGCAGAATTGAGAAGAACGTAGAAAATAAAATTAAAATGGAAAAATGAAAGAGGTATTAACAAGGAAATTAAAAAAATGTGGAAAGTATGGAATAGAGATACTTGGAACTTGGAATTTGGAATTTGGTTTTTGGTTGTTCTATTTCGGTTGTTTTTTTTCAATCTGTTAAGTTTTTTTTCAATCTGTTCAATCTGTTCAATCTGTTCATTTTGTTAAGGTTTCAGTGCAATATTTCTGGCATTTAATTAGTGAACAACACGTGTTTTATCGTGTTATAGATATTAACTTTTTTTTTTAATCTTACGCGATTTAGAGTGTTTTAGGATTTTCATAAAGAAGTTTTTGTGAAACTTCTGCTATATTTTTGCTGCAGTTTCCGTTGATGTTTAAGGTGAAATAGTGATGATGGTTATGGATTCAGTGTCACTGAAAATTTGGGGTAGACTAAGGCTAAGAAAATACTTGCTGCACATGGGTGTATTTTTTTTTTAGAATGAGGGTCTTAAATATTTTCATTTCATATCAATAATCTTGTCTTCGATATATTGGTTGCTGGATGAATGTTTGAATTGATACATATAGCAAGTATTTTCATATTCATTATGTCAGGAACGTCTGGCTTGGATGATGCTGTAAATTAGGAAGTGTGGCAAGGTTACATACACTGTTCGAATTTAGACGTTAAAAAAATTGAAGGAATGTTTACGTCTTCACGTCAAAGTACACAAGTTTTGTACTAATTAGGTTTTTATTACTCCAAGCTGATTTCTTCATAATCAATTATAATGTCATTCTCATCTACCTGAGACCCTAGGAGTAGACAGCAATTCCTGCTAAAACCAAAGATGTGTAGGAAAGTATTGATATTTCCTTTAAAATACAGAGTAGAGGGTGTGAAAATTGAATAGAAGCTGTATAAATTGAGTGGAGGGCTATTTTGAGAGGCATTACCCGATCAAACAAACAGATATTTAGCAACCCTCTCCTCCTTAATGTTGGCAAGGGAGGGTGGGATTCTGCCCTCCTCTGAATTTCAACTGCTTCTATTCAACTTTCGCAGCCTGCCATACTCTAACAGAACTAAAGGAACAATATTTTCTCTTCATATATTTGGTTCTAACATAATTGCTGTTCACTTCTAGGATCACACACACACACAGTATTTAATAAATTCGGTTATTGTATGTTGGCCACTAATCTATAAAGACTGTATTCGATGAAATTTGGACACACAAAATAGGTCACCAAAAATTTTCCTTGAGCCCGATTCTTTTCAAACTTTCTGGAAATAAAGTACTACTAGGTGGTTAAATTTTGACATCATTGGTTTATTGAACCTTTGCCTTGACCCCTTTCATGAAATTTTGGGCAATGATAGGTCCTATCTTGCTTACTTACTTTTAACCACACTTTCTTTAGTTCAAGTTCATTTTCTATCAGTTTTGGAGTTTTAACGAGCTTTGCCTTCATGATTGCCAAAATTTTTCAATTGGTCGAAGTTCCGGAGTGTTGAAGGGTTGACGTCTTTTGGTACAAAAACTACATTATTATCTTTGTACCAGTCTAAGACGGGCCGGGCATAGTGGAAAGATGCCAAATCCAGCCAAAACAGTGCCGGGCCATCGTGAGATCTCAAGAAGGGCAGAAGTCGTTTACGGAGGCATTCGTCCTTGTAGATTTGTCCGTTGACGGTCCCAGAGGCGATGAAGGGCTGACTCATTTTGCCACATCCGCAGATCGCTGACCAGACAAGGAATTTTTTGACGAATTTCGACAGTTTCTTCTTCCGTACACTCTCCGGAACGGCCAACTTAGAGGTGGCGACGTAGTGTTCCTGTCCTGGCATTTGTTTGGTGTCGGCTTTAGTGTAGGTCTCCTCGTCCATCACAATGCAGAACGGTTTTGTGAGCCACTCCCTGTACAGTTTTCTTGCACCGAGTTCTGTTTATCGCTCCGGTTCGGTGCCTTCTGGACCTTGTACACATGTAATCCAGAACGTTTCATTGTTTTCTGCACAAAACAAACTGAAACTTTCGCCTTTTTCGCAACATCCCTGATCTAAATGTTGGGATAACGCTTAAATTGGTTCAATACCATCCTGGCCTTCTCTGGATTTGATGTGCCATATTTTTTGCCACTACCATTTTTCCGCTTGGTTGTCTTACGGTCCTTGAACGTTTTGATCACATGAGATACGGTTGAATGTGCGATTCCGAGCTGTTTTCCGATCCATCGATGAGAAGCGTTTGGGTTTTCGAAGTGAGTGCCCAAAATTTGTTGGCGCACTATGTCTTCATTCGAGGCCATCACTGAAATCACTCGACCGATTTTCACAAAACTCATTACACAATTGACACAACACAATGAAATACATTCAGTTAAAATTTCAATAATTTTTACCCACACGCTAAAAAGTTACGAACAATTGCGTGTGTCCAAATTTCATCGAATACAGTCTTTAGTCTTTTATATTTTAGGACGTTTACTGAACAATTTACTGACTGACTGATGTCTAATGTCTGTGAGGTATCATTGCGGTTCTAAAGTCTTTCTCTACTATGCTCAATTTTGAGGAAAACCTATTTGAACCCAAGATGCATCACAAATGGCCATTGTATCCAATTAACCTTACATTAGGAATGTTCATTAAAGTAAGTGAACATCTGTTTATCAATGACTTATTGTTAAAACCTCACGAAAAAACATTTCACTCAGCGAGTAAAAACATTGTAGACCTAAAAAATTGAAAAAAAAAAAGTGTGAAATTTCTAGCGAAGAGTTGGATCAGGTTATCAACTCGCAGATTATTTCTGCACAAATATTTCCCCGAAAAGTTGTTGTTTTAAAAATTGACAAAAAACGTGGAGTCCATTAGATTTGCGGTGCGCAAGATTGTTTAGAAGTTTGTAGAAATGTGTTCTCTAGAAGATTTACCGAATTCTGGACGCAAAGAGAAGGCATCGGACCAGAAAAAGGAGTTGCCAGCGGTATGCCTTTTAAAATACCATAAGCCGTATGTCGTTCGTGAAATTGCCAAAAAAGTGGACATTAGCGTGGGAACTGTGCAAAATATCAAAACGCGTAACAGTATCCGAACCTATTAGAAGCAGAAAGCACTCAAAATATCGGATTAACAGAATATACGTTCTCGGAACTTGTATGACGTTCTCCTCCAAAAGCCGAACCGGTGCATTTTGGTGGACGACTAGACGTACGTCAGATTCGATGCCAATACATTTCCGGGGCAGCAATTTTTCAACGCTGAGCAGAGGACAGATGTGCCTAACGATACATCCGAACCGAAAAGTTTGTGAAAAGGGGTTTGGAGTGACAAGCCATTTGCTTCTGTGACTTAGAGAGTTCTTTATATTTCAGAACACAAAAATTACAGAAAAGAATGCATCATAAAACGATAAAAGCATACGAATCCTGCATCGTTCTGGTCGGATCTGGCATCTGCTCATTAAGATTTTGCTACGTTGGAGAAAATCAAGAAAGAAAAAATCAATTTTGTCGAAAATTTCCGAAATCCCCCAAATTACCCTGAACTGCGTCCTATTGGAAGATACTGGGCAATAATTAAGCGGTATCTAAAGAAAGATGCAAGAGAAGCTCTGATAACTGCTTCAAGAAAATTTGGTCTGCAGCACAACGAAACGAACGGAGAAAGTTGTGCAGAATCTGAATGCAGGTATCAAGAGAAAAGCCCGAGCGTTCTTTAGAAATGAGAAGTATATATATTAGACTGATGCAAAATTTGAAATATTTGCTCCCCTAAGCTTAATCGACGCCAATTTGGGTCCTGATAGTCCCCAAAAAATTTTAACACATTTGGTTTTAATTTGGCTTTGCACACGCTATTCAAAGTTTGTATGGGAATTAGTATGAAGAATCTCAAACTTACATTTCCAGATCCCTAACATCTTGATATTATGTCCTTAAACCAAATCTTATATACATTCATATAGTGTAAGTTGTCAACTATCAAAATGCCAAAGATACCTGACATGTAAATTTTATACAAAAATAGTTATTCAACAAATATAATAATAAGAAGTAAAAACATGTAATGTATATAAAAAATAAAATATAAAATATATAAAATATATATAATAATATAAATAAAAGTTTGAGATTCTTCATACTAATTCCCATACAAACTTTGAATAGCGTGTGCAAAGCTAAATAAAAACCAAATGTGTTAAAATTTTTTGGGGACTATCAGGACCCAAATTGGCGTCGATTAAGCTTAGGGGAGCAAATATTTCGAATTTTGCATCAGCCTAATATATATACAAACTCACGTGACGTCGGTCATAACGTTTGCAATAAAAAAAATGACTTCTTTTTCGGATGGTGATAAAAAAAGAGCTAAGACAGATAATTGCTTTTGATAAATTTCCCATGGAAGGTAATTATTTAAACTAACTTGCAAAAAAAATCTAAGCCCTTGCGAGCGGCCTTCCGGCAGTTAACCTGAACATGTGCCATGGGGCATGTAGGCATGTTTTTGAGTTCCTTCTTCGTTTTATTTATCAATTCCTCCTCCGTCTTCGGGACAAAATTGTTGGAATAGATCTAACGCTTCAGGTTGGCTCAGATATTATCGATGGGATGCAGCTGGAGGACGTTGGGCGGATTCGCCGACTTGGGTACCTCATCGATTTTCAGTCGTTTCATCTCCTCCAACGTTTGCTTCGAGTAGTAGGCCGACGCCAGATCCGGCCAGAACACCGCATCTTCGCCCTTATGGTATTTCTTGATTAACGACTCAACTTTCGGCAGGCATTTCGTTCTATAAATTTCCCCGTTCACGGCCAGTCCGGAGCGAAAGAAGAGCGGCTTTGACATCCCCTTCTCGCTGATTGTCAGCCACAGCAGCACCTTCTTGGGGAACTTAGTGTGTGAAATGAACTTCACCTCGGAGTTCACTTCCTTCATGGGGGAAGTAAAATACGAAGTGCTCTGCCAGCCGTTGCCATCCAGAGTGAAATAGGTCTGGTCGTCCTTCACCACCGCCACGTCACGATTCGCCGGGAAAATCGAGCTGACTATCTTATTCAGCCGCTGCCGTTGCGTCATTGTCTGCAGCTCCAAAACCAGTGGACACGACTTCCGCTTCCTGACATGTATGTTCATGTTCGCCAGGTACTTGTTCACTGTTTGGCCGGTTGAACTGACCTCCCGGCCAAGCGCACGCAGCGATGTAGCAACTTTTCCCTCGGTCTTCCTCTTCAGCATCCTTTGGAGCTTCTTGTCGCTCAGGGTCGTCGGTCGTCCGGAACCGGGCTTTCTTTCGATGCTTTGATTGTTGTCTAATAGTGCCAAGATGTTGTAGATACCGGACCGGGCGTATCCAGCGTCCACAAATTGCCGCACGATGTCCGTTTTCGACGCGGCAGGGTGCCGTTCTGAACGGAGTTGCTTCACTGTTTTTGCCATCAGATTCGGTTAGATTTCGGCTGATAGAGTTGTCAAATTTTGTATGCTGACTCATGGGTTACTATGATTGATGCTGCATGGGTAGTTTTGTCAGTTAAGGAAAACTCGTGAAAAATTGGCTTTTGTCCATATTTTTAAATGCTGATTTTCATTTATATAAAGCAAACTAATAAATTTGTTATTTGAATATTTTCCTTTGAGAAACAACTTTCTTAAATGAACAGTTCTCAAAAACGTCGTTGTACATTGGTTCTTTGTAACTCTTCAACACGCACTAAAAAAGTGGAACTATTCTATTCTGGTATAAGCAGCGTTAAGGAACTAGGAGGATGAGATTAAAATGTCAGGTTTCCTATAGTAATGCGCGCTTTATCAAAAAGGTCCAGCTTAATACGAGTCCACAACCAATAGAAATAATAACTAAATTTGTAGTGGATAAGGCGATGTGGTGCAACATTTTCAATCAACCTAATAATTCCACTTGTCTCCCCTTTGAATTGTCAACTTATCAACGGAGAAAGCCCTCGCTTTAGCTATAACTTTAGCAAATATCATGAAATGTAGTGGTCTTACAAAAAATACCAATCAACCGAATGTGAAAGGGAAAAGTGCGTTTCCTTCCTTCCCACCCACACCTCATTAAAAGCCATCCGATACACTCACTTTCCATACCTCGGCAAATGAGCCACACAAGCTTGTAGGTGGACGGTATTGCTCCCGACTGCCTCCTCCTCCCACCACCTCACCACACTCTGGCTGGCTGCAGGCGAAACATGAAGCGGCTGGTTTATGAAGCGACTACCTAGTCAGGTAATAAAGAAGCCCAGAGACAGTTTGACATGTAATTAAGCAGGGCGTATGAATGGAGATTGTGGGCTTCCATTCATACGTTCCGAACGGGATAATAAGGCGAATGAAATCGATGCCATGCGTCGCGGTTGTCTGACGGTGCGGATATTCGCAAGAAAGCGGTGATCTACTCTACCAGTTGATTTGGTTTTGGACGAGAGGGGAGAATCAGAAGCGAAATGCTAGAAGTCAGATCCGCTTGAATGGGGAGGTGTTGATCTGCCATTTTACATCCGTTTCGTATGGACACAGCTCTTGGCTTGCGTTCGGAAGCCTGGATTAGTGTTTCTGTTAAAACTACCCTAAGAGGTGCTTAAAAGTCAACTGACTTTGTTGACGGGCAAAAAAAAAAGGTACAACCAGCTGGTGGAGAGATTTTCCCTGTTGGTCTAGTTTAACGATGGAAATGAACGTTGATGATTGCCACCGCACTTGGCTCTGGGATCGGGTCGTTTTATGGGAGCGGACTTTTGCTCTGGCTGGGACACGTGCGCCGATTGTCTTCTCTTTTTTTTCTTGCCCATTCAGGTGCCCCACCACGCAGATGGGGGAGGCAGCTTGGAAGGAAGTAAGGAAGCTATGTGTAAGTGATGTTGTATAGCCATTGTAGCTGTCGTCGTAGCCGTCGTCGCCGTCGTAATGGAAAGTGAAAACGGAAATCTAGATGAGCAAAAAACTTGTGAAATTAAGATACAGCTCCATTATGTGTGGCTGATATTCCACTTGGAGCTGACACCTGAGATGACTTAATTCACTTTTTAGGCTGACGGTTGGTGTTTAAATTACAATCTTCAATCCATATAAGAGGCCCGCGGTCTTTGAAGTATGCCGATTGGATTTTTACATTTTCAAATAGTATGTTGAATTTTGTCATTTTTGGGCGCATGATAACATCCCAACAAACATCGGTGTTGAATTAGAGCTTGTTAAAACAAATTTGGAGAAGCTATTCAGCTATTCTAGAAAAAACAGATGTATAGCTTCTCCAAATTGGCTTGAACAAGCTCTAATTCAACACCGATGTTTGTTGGGATCTTCTTATACTTTTTTGGAAAATGTATCTAAATGAACTACTCGCGACCGCCTCGAGGTTGATTGCAGTACAAATTTTCTTCTTTCTTTCTTATTTAGCATTTTAAGCTCATTGCTTTCACAATTAGCTTATTGCTTGCTCTCAACTTAGTGTTCTAGATGCACTTCCACAGTTATTAATTGAGTGCTTTCGATGCCAGTCACCATTTTTCAATAAGTATGATTGTGTGGCCTAAGATTTGATAGAATTTCGAAAAATCAACCGTCTATTCAGTAAAGTGCCTAAAAACAAGGAATTTGGCAGGTACGGTCAAAATCCTTGAAAGTACGCTATGGTACGCTGTTCGTACACAACAAAAATCATGCTTGCGTTAAATTTTATGAAAAGTGGCCTGCTGGATGGATTGACATAAATTCTGTTTGATTTTTTTTGCTATTTTCCTTACTTCTATCAATTTCTCTCTCGGTCATCTTCTTATTTTTTTGTGTTAAGTCCTTTCCAATTCTCTGAACATTTTGTTTTATTTCTTTGTTCAATTTTTTTCTGCCTAATTTTTTCTAAAATTCTATCAGTTCTGACGCTATTTTTTGACATGTATACATAACTAGTCTTTTCAATTTGCTTTTGAATTTTAAAATTATTCATTTTACTCCTCCTTATAATTATATCGATGTTCCTTAAAATACCACTCTTTGATTACCCTCCTAAGATTCCTCTGAATTTCTGTGTTTGATTTTTATCTACATTTTTTTTTCATTTTCTCAATTCAAGTCTGTTCCTATTTCATAAACATTTTTTCTCAGCTCTCCTCTCAGTTTTTTTCTAAATTAAACTTTTTAACTGATTTCAAATATTCTTCCTGTCCTCTTTATTTTTCGTCTAATTTTTTTAACAACGCTTCTCTCAATCCTCTTCATAGCTCTACCAATGTTTCTCTAAATTATCACCCTGATTTTCGTATCAATTTTTTATATTAAACATTCTTTTCATCTTCTTTCCCTCTCAATACGGTGTGTCATTCTCTTCTCAATTCTCAATTCTTCATTCATTTTCTTTTCGTTCTCAAAGTGTTTGATTTAATTGTCTTCTCAATTCTCGTTTATTTTTATTGATTTTCTAAGTGATTCTCTAAGCAATTCTGTTTAATTAATTGAATCTCTTCTTCCACATTTTATCGCAAAAAAATCTCATATTTCTTGCAATTTTCTTCTCAATTCACTTATCAATACTTGATATATTTTAAACTAAATCCTCAATTTGATACTGACCACGTTTCGGTTAATTCATTCTTTCATTGTCTTTTGAGTCCTTTGAGTTCTCCTATTAAATCGCTCTTTGAACATGTTTTCAAATCTCCTCCTAATTTTTCTCTCTATTCTATCTAAATCCCCGGAATTTGGAATATAAAATTAGGAATTTAGAATTTTTCAATTCGAATTTGGAACTTGAAATTTTTGCATTTGGAGTTCTACATTTGGAATTTGATTGACACAAACCACGCGTGGAGTTGTCAGGAGAATCAAAGAGAGGTTATTTGAAAAAAACTCTGACGTAGTTGTCAGGAGAAATTGAATTACAAATAAAAAAAAACAAAGAAAAAAAACACTGCCTAGGGACGAATGACCCGTGTGCGCTTCTACCAGTTGCGATAAGAATTGATAATATTTTTGATATAATTGTGTGAAGAGGAGAATTGAACGGTGAATTATAAAATGAATTAAGAGAATCGAGAGATAAATTAGAAGGAAATTTTTTTCTGAGATTTTCAACCTCAAGCTGATCTATCTCCCGTCGTAGTCGCTTTCAACCACCTCTCTTTGAGTTTGTTTCTAACTTGTCCGAAGGTGAGATTCAAACTCGTGATTTTGGCGTGAGAAGAATGGAAATTAACTAATATGCCGGGTTCACTCCTTCAATTAAGAGGAGGGAAGGAGATTAAGAGAACTGCGGAGAAAATTAAATGAAAAATTCCGGGAAATATCAGAAGGATTAAAAAGATAACTGACAGGTTTATAAGAAAATGATCTAAGAAAAGATTTAATTGAAAAGTTAATATGAGAATCGAATTAACAGTTTAATCGAAGAGGATATTGAGGGAAACGTTAAAAGAGTTATGAAGAAAACTGAGAAGATTATTATTAACAAAACTAGGAGTAAACTTGATGAAAAACGTAGGATGAATTAAGAAAAGTATTAAAAGAAAATATTAGAGAAATTGAGGGAAGAAATTTTTGGGTAATTGGTAAAAATGTGAGACGAACGGAATGGACATTTTTAAGGAGAAACTACTTTTGAGGAGAGAACGTAGAATATAAATGAAAATTTAAAAAAATTAGAGCAGATTCATACTCAAAATCTAAAGATAAATTGATGGAAGAATAAAAAGTGAAGAGATGTTTAAGAGATATAATGATAGAGTTGTGAGAATGACTAATAAGAAAGTTGAAAGAAGAATTAAAAGGATAAACTGATACGAATTGACATAAAAATGAGACAGGAGACTATTGAAAGTAGAATAAAGCGACGATATGAATAGTGAACATAGTGGAAAATCCACGGAGATTTGAGGAACATTGAGAGAAAAATCAAAGGAAAGAATGCGAGAAAAAATGAACGGAGAATTAATACAAACATTGAAAAGCAACTAAACAATTTTTTTTTATTTCTCTGCTTTTGAAGATTTTTAGCCCTGGGCTGGTTTATCTCCCGTTGTAGTCACTCAAACACCACATTGGGTTTTTTTCGAAGCTTTTCCGGGGGTGAGATTCAAACTCGTGACTTTGGCGTCCTCACCTGAAACTGAATAAAACTGAGAAGAGAAGTGTGTTTCCAATCGCAAGAAGGTTAACGAAGAGAACTAAAAACATGATTCGAAGAACCAATGAGAGAAGAATTTCAGAATTAAGAGAAAAAAATGAGTGAAAAATTACAGTTGAGTGGAGAATAAAATGAAAGGTGAGTTGAAAGGAAAAATAAGTGGTGAATTGAAAAGAATTCATAAAAAAGATAAGACATGAGATGATTTTGTCAAAGAGCATATTGCCAATTTGACTCAATTTTGAATCGTTTTTGACTCACTTTCGTCATAAGTGGAGTTATTCGATCTGATTCAAGTCGGTGCCTTAGATATGTGGACTTGTCAATCCCAGTCACATAAACTCAAATTCCAAGTAACAATTTTAGTTTTATTCCAACCGCACTCCTTCCGGCGTTGTTGATAAAACTACATTCGAAGCTGTTTTGTTCACCAACACCTCCTATATGCATCTTTAAAGCCAGAATGTGTACAAAGTGGCCCACTCTATAGATGTTCTAGTGAAAGATGTTATGACCATTTGAGAACCTTCATAAAACCTAATGGCTGTCATGAAAACCAGCATAGGGCCAAATGGCCACAGCTGTCAAACTTTTGTTGTTCTGCTTTGTTCGATTCTTTGCTCTTCTGATTAATTTAACAGTTAATAAAATCTAAGGAAAAATACTTATAGTATTGCGTTAAATTTAGTTTGATACCAAAATATCCAGAACAAACTAAAGCTTATCATGCTCCAAATCATGTGCGCATTTAATGTTATGGTGAATATTGGCACGATGAGAGCCGAACATAAATATGCCTAGGAGATTATACGAGTTTACATCAACAAAAACAAATTTAAAATAAATATATTCAATAAAGTAATTATGAATTTAAAATTTGGACTTTATTTTTCCACATTTCAATTATTTCATATATTTCAATATGGCGATTGGAAGAAATCACAGATTTTCCAAAAAGCCAAATTATTTTCGCAATTTCTACAATAAAACTATTTGGTCATTTGGTGACTTGCCTCAATGCCAATTTGCCGTTTATTACATTTACTGGAGGCAAAATGGTTCTAAAATGCTTTTTTAACTGACAATAACAAGATAATTTAAATGAGTACTAAAACGGCATTTCAAAACAGCATTTTACGAGTTCATAAAGCCAAAATAAAAACTCTGATAGGAGTCAAAGGAACATTAGAAGACAAGGTTTTAATATCGCTGTAAAAAAGCTGTGTAGATTCTCATAAACCTGACTAAAACGTGAAACCTATTGGCTCTTTTCGGTGCCATAATAAAACCAAATTGATTTCTAATGGCTTTCATAAAACTTTAATAAAACTCAATAAAGCTGGATGTTTTTTGCAATGTTACTTGAGATATGAGTGACTCCACTTTTGACGGAAGTGAGTCGTCAAAAACGATTCAAAATTGAGTATGAATAAAAGAAAGAGAGAGAAGAATGGTTTTGTAACGATATGGAAATGAGATTTCAATGAGGTGATAAAATTTTGAGGAGAAATAAGAGGGAAGTTCGGAGGAAGAGTGGGGTATTAATTTGACAGCTGGTTGTTCCTTGATTATTTGCACTTGTGCTCTCCACCCGTTCCGTCTCATCAATTTGGATAGGCTTTCAAAAAGTGTATTCACCCTTTATCATCGCGTTACCACTAATTGGAGATTTAATAGAAAATTAAAAAGGAGACTAAATAAGTGGAATAAAGCAAAATGGTGAAGCAGTGATAACCTGAATTGAGATGAGTATTGAAAAGAGAATTGTATAAAAAATTGATGAAAAAGTAGGTCAACTAAAAGGAAAATTGTGAAGAGAATTGATTAAAATTTGGAAAAACTGTGTGGCGAATCAACAAAATTTGAATAAAAAATCTAGAATAAAATTGAGGAAAAATGGAAAAAGAATGAAATAACTGTCGATTTATTAACGAGGCACTGAAGAAGTCTGCACATTGTAGTCGAAATACGCGTATCTGTCAAGATAAGCAAAAGAAAATAAAAATAAATGGAAATAACTAATTTCTCCTCTCATTTCTAGTTACAGGCATTCCACTAAACAGCTCAAACTTTCTAGGATTCATTGCAAGTTTGTCGTTTCATGCATTCACTAGAGGAAAATGGTTTCAAAATGATTTCTCAACTGACCCATTTCAAAACAACTGCCATTTCAAATAGCATTTTACGAGAAATAAAACCTTTAGTAGGAGTAAAAAAAAATTGAGAATACAAGGTCTTAAGATCGTGGTAAACAAACTGTGTAGGTTCCAAGGAACCTGACTTATACATAAAACCTGTTGTCACCTCTTGATGCCATAATAAAACCAAAATTATTGGATGATTTTGATATTGAAGAACGCAAAAACGATATAGATATCAATAGAAGAGAGAGAGAGAGAGAGAGAGAGAGAGAGAGAGAGAGAGAGAGAGAGAGGGGGGGAAGATAGTGCTTTCACAAAAAATTGTCCACCCCATATTATCGCGTCACCACTAATTGGAGAATTAATAGGAGATTGATTAGGAGACTCAATGATCGAAATAAAGAGAATTGATAGAAATATGAAAAACAAAACATAAAGTGTGGCGAATCAACAGAAATGTGAGGAAAGTTAAAAATGGATTGGGAAAAGAATTTAGAAAAAATGAAAAAAGAATCAGATGAAAATATGAGACGAAAATTTATAGAACTGAGAAGATAAATAAAGAAAAGGCTGATCGATTAATTAAGAAAAAAAACCAGAAGGAAGTTGATAAGAAAATTGTAAAGAGAAATGAAAAATGGATTTCCCAAAAGAATTCAAGAAGGATTAAACGGATTTGAGTATAATAGAAAGAACAAATGAGAAATGGAGTGTGACCCAAATGAAGAGAAAAACTCTAAAAAAAAGTGAGATAAACTTATTTTTTAAATGGCAGAACAATTAATGAAATTGACAGGAGAATTAATAGAGTGTTGATAAGAATCAGAAAAGTTATTTATGAGAAAACAAAAGAGAATAGAAATTTCAATTAAAAAGAAATTTGAGAGGAAAATTAAGAAGAAAATTGAGAGGTTATTTGAAAGAAGAATTTAAAAAAAATTGAAATGTAATTTGAGAGTACAATTAAGAGGAAAGTTTGAAGCCGTGTAAAAAGAATTGAAACGTGAAAGAAGAAAATGGAGAACAAATTAAATGAATAATTGATACGAGAATTCATAGAATTGAAATAATATTTAAAGGGAAGGTTGATAAATTAATAAAGAGAAGAAGCCAGAAGGAAGTTGAAAAGAGCATTGTAAGAAAATGTGATAAGTGTATTTCTCGGAAGTACTCAAGAAGTATTCAAAGGATTATACTTTGAGAATAATTGAGATGAGATGAGATAATTGAGATGAGTATAATAAATGAGAAATGGAGTGAGTTGAAAATTAAGAGAAAAAATCTAAAAAAAGAAGCAAGATTTACATCTTTATATTTTTTCGATTTCAGGAACATTAATAAAATTGCCAGGAGAATTTATGGAGTGTTGAGAAGAATCAAAAAGGAATTGGTGAGAGAATGGAAGAAAATTGAAGTTCGAATGCAAAAGAAATTAAAACAAAAAAATTGGAGAAAATTGAGAGTTAATTTGAAAAAAGAATTTAGAAAAAGAAAACTGAAACAAAATTTTAAAGTTGAATTAAAAGAAAAATTAAAAGCTGTGTAAGAAGATTCACAAGAAGGATTAGGAGAATGATTGAAATTGAAATCTAGAAAAGAATCTAGATATATTGTTGCGAGAAATAAAGAGGTTTTCGGAACCGTTTCCTGAGCAAAACGATAACTCCTTTTTGGGTGCGAGTATAGCTTTAAGCTGAAATATATTTCTCCTTAACTTTCCTTACTCAAGTAATATTTCCTCGTGCCTTTGTGTCTGATCACCTGTGACGTTTAATTTCATGTTATTTGCGAATAGTTTTAATATCTTATCTTTAACTTAGGTTCTGTGATATTAGGTTTAAGCACAAATTATAGAACACGTAAGGTAGGTAGCACGCTTAATACTAATTGTTATTTGAAAATACAATTTTTCCACTTGTAAACTTGCTGTTGCTTCTGGATTGTTGACAGAATGATGGCATCCGATCCGTCGTCGGCCAAGTTCTATTTCTGACATTTCAGCCGTCGCAACACCATCTGACACGACGGGTTTATTCAGTTGCATTTACATCGCTAACAGTGCTGGCAGCATCATGCATAGAAGAGCCATATAAACACTTCTCACTTTTACGCGGTGTTTAGTGAGGTTATGTGAAATTTTCAGGGAGCTCAATTTAATTTCGGTTAGGTATAACAGTTTACTGAAAGTTGACCAACCCCATAAGCGACCACTTATGTCATTGATTTAGATTTAGATTCCACACGATTTTGTACAGAATTGCACGAATTTCAGCAGCCATAAACACTTCCAACATACTATTTGCATCACGTGTATATGCAGTAGTTGCAGAGATTTGAGCTGTCAAAAAATTGAAAGGTTAATTCAAAATACCATGATGACGTCTACTAGTGTATTTTATCAAACACTAGCTGAACACGGTGCGTGGGCAGCTACGCTTGCAACTAAATGAAATAAAATGAGTTGTTTTTGGAAAAAGCAGGGGTTCAAACTTCTATCAAAACATGCTTCTTATTCGAGAAATACACGTTTTGTGTTTAAGTAACCTGAATAATTCTCTTTTTTGGTAGAAATTTGTGTTTCATTTGTATGGGAGTCCTCCCTTCCAAAGGGGGGTGGTTTCTCAAAAAACCATTCAATCATTGCCTTCAAAACCCCCCACATGCCAAATTTTGTTCCATTTGCTTGATTAGTTCTCCAGTTATACCCAAATTTGAGTTTCATTTGTATGAAAGCACCCTCCCTCTTTCAGAAAGAGGAGGGGTCTTGAACCACCATAGAAACCTTCTTGCATTCAAAACTCCTCACATGTCAAATTTGATTCGATTTACTTGATTAGTTCTCGAGTTATGAAGAAACTTGTGTCTCATTTATATGAGAGCCCCCCTTCCTGAGAAAAAATATGTCTCAAACAATCATTAGAACCTTCCCCAGCCCCAAAAACCCCTTCATACAAATTTTCACGTTGGTCGGTTCAGAACTTTCCGAGTCTACAGGGGTCTGACAGACAGACAGACAGAAATTCATTTGTATGATTATATAAATCTACCCTCCAAAAACCCCCATATGCTAAATGTGGTTTCATTTAATTGATTAGTTCTCGAGTTATGCAGAAAGTTGCGAAACCTCCAGATGCAGAATTTGGTTCCATTTGCTTGATTTGTTCTCGAGTTATGCAGAAACTCGTGTTTCATTTGTATGAGAGACCCCTCTTTCTGTGAGCGGAGGAGTCTCAAACCACAATAGAAACATTTTTAGCCTTTAAGTACCTCTACCTGCCAAATGTGGTTTCATTTACTTGATTAGTTCTTGAGCTATGCAGAAATTTGTGTTGAATTTGTACGGAAACCTCCCTCCCGCCCTCTTCCAGATGGCGAAGGGATCTCAAACTACCAAAGAATCATTTCGCTCCTCTAAAAACCTCCACATGCCAAATTTGGTTTCATATGCTTGATTAGTTCTCGAGCTATGCACAAATTTGTGTTTCATTTGTAAAAGAGCCCCCCTCTTACAGCGGGCGGAGGGGTGTCGAGTCACCTTAGAAACATTTCTTGCCTTCAAAAACCTCCACTTGCCAAATTTGGTTCCATTTACTTGATTAGTTCTCGAGTAATGCAGAAACTTGTGTTTCATTTGTATGGGAGCCCCCTCATCCCTACCAGAGAGAGAGGAGGGGTCTCAAACTATCGTGGAAACATTTATTGCTTTTAAAATCCCCGCAAGCCAAATTTGGTTCCATTTGCTTTATTAGATCTAGAGTTATGCAGAAATTTCAGTTTCATTTATATGACAGCCCCTCTTCTAGGAGAGGAGAGGGGTCTCAAACCACCAAAGAAACACTTTTTGTCTCCAGAAAACCCCACATGCTAAATTTGGTTCCATTTGCTTGATTAGTTCTTGAGATATGCAGAAACTTCTGTTTCATATGTATGGGAGCTTCCCTTTTTAGAGAGGGGAGGGATCTCAAACTTTTTTAGAGAGGAGAGGGGTCTCAAACTACCATAGAAACATTTTTCGCCTCCAAAAACTTCTGCATACTAAATTTGGGTTCTTTTAATTGATTAGTTGTTGAGTTATGTAGAAAAGAGTGTTTCATTTGTATGGGAGCCCTCCTTTCCAGAGAAGGGAGGGGTCTCAAACCATCATAAAAACTTTTCCCGGCCCCAAAAACTTCTTCAAATAAAATTTTATTTTTATATAGATAGATAGATATATAGATTGAGAAGAATAAAAAAATGGAATTGGTGAGAAAATGGACGAGAATTAAAAATAAATTTTGAAGGAAAATAAAAAACAATATATAGCGGTTATTAGAAGAAGAGTTAAGAAACACTAATTGAAACATAATTTGAAAGTATTTGGAAAATTAGGAGGAAAATCGAAACCCGTGTGGGAAGAATTCATTAGAGGAATAAGAGGAAAATTGAAATTGATATCAAAAAGAGAATCTAGTTGGAAATAAGAACCATATAAACTCTTCAAACTGCGGGGTGTTTAGTGAGGTTATATCAAAATTTCATAGAACTCAATTAATTTTAGTTGTTCAATTATAACGGTTTACAGAAAGTTGACCAAATCCATAAACGACAACTTACTTTTTAATAGACTTAGATTTAGATTCCACACGATTTCGTATTTATTTAGGCGCGAATCTTAGCAACCACAAACACTTCCAACATAACCTGTATATGCCGAGGTATATGCAGTAGTTGCTTAGACTTGAGCCTTCAAAATTTTTAAAGGTTAACGGCATACGCTGAAGCAGTCTCGACGGCAGCCATTTCATAAAAATTTAGAATCGATATAACTCAGATTCTGTACCAGATATTGAATATATATTCATATCAGTTTGTATACTTACTTGCTGTGAGCAATCTGATAGAGTTTGATTCGATGTTCATTCAATATCAATCGAGATTTATCAATTTGAAATTGCGAAGTAAGTTTGCGAGAAAGAGATAAAAGATAGGAAAAAATACATGGAGCAGCGATTCACCTTAATGCAAAATATCCACACTCAAAAAAATCGACACGTTATTTTCACGTGAAATTTCACGTAACTTCCACCTGAACACGTAACCAAATTTTCTTCAGTAAAATCAGGTAAACATTACGTGCCGGTGAATTTTAAGTGAAAAATCTACGTGAATGTAATTTTACGTGTAAATCACGTAGCTCTTACGTGAATTCCAAGTGTTTATTACTGGTTTTGTCAGGGAACGAGAATTACGGGCGTTTCAGGTGGATGTAACGTGTCGATTTTTTTGAGTGCATGATGACGCCTACTAGTCTATTCTATCAAACATATATGAAGCATTTCAAAATTATTCAGACATGGTTTTAATTGTGTAAATAAGAAATGGTGGTTTACCAAAAGCTTCGTTTCCCAATTGGGTATCGAAGGCTGGGTTCGATTCCCGGTCTTGACAATTTATTCAAACTGAAATGTTTTAGTATCGTATTGAATGTTTTCGTTCTTAATTAATTCAACCATTGCTGAAATTATTTTTTTGATCAACTCAAATCACACTGAATTCTTGGAACTAGCTAACGCTTTCAAAACGTTTTTGTTTATCTTGAAATGACCCAATCATATCCGTCACTTGTGCTGCAGAATACCGAAAAAAAAGGAAGAAGCTTAACATTCCAGGGTGAAAACTTCATCCGAAGCATCCCAAATCCCTTAAATGCGTAGCCGTTACTCATATTTAAATTTAACGTCATGATAGCTTCACATACGCAAGCCAATAACGAAAAATCAATACGTTTGGATTGCATATGGCTGAATAAAGGCAAACCAATTTAAGGCAACCGGTTCACTAAAGAAGAAATGCTCTACCCTTTTTCTTTTTACATTCTCAGTTTATCTTCCTAGTCCTGGCAAAGAGTACATTTCATGTCTGTTGATGTAGAACAATGATGAACGATAGATGTCATATATTTAACGCACTTTCCAAAAAATGCTACTCACCAAAAGTTACAATCATCGGAGAATGCCGATCTTGTCTAATGAATCCAACAAAATACGAATTAACACCCTAACTGTAGTTTAACCAAATTGAGCCATCCACTTCTCATGACCCAGCTTTCGCACGCCCGACAGAAGGTTAATCCGCATTGCCACCTCTCGGCAGTCTCGAATTGACTGCCACTTCACAACACCACACAAAACAGGGCTGCACCTCCTCAATTTAACCCGGTGACATTGAAATGTTTTTCCTTCCTCCATTTGAATAGAAAAAAAGCAACAACAACACCAACAAAAAAAACCGTCTCAATCCAACAATTTGCATCTGTGTAAAGGCAGCAGAATGTGTGGAAGCAGCCCAGAAACGAGATTAAGAAATTAAATGCCATACGGAGAAAGAGCCGGAGCCTAGTTTATTCCTCCAATTCCTCCTCCTCCCACACCTCCTCGTCCACTCATTAGCATCTTTTTTCCAAAGCAGCAGCATCGGCCTCGGCAGTGATTGCAGAGTACCAGAAGCCTACACTTGGATCGTGTGTGTTTACATTGGTTGCGCTTATCGTCACTTTGCCTTGGCAACCGAACAACAACAAGCCCGTGGGAATCTCCGAGCCTGTAGCAGAAGTCTGTAATTTACATTTTTTCGCTTCTTTTCTTCCCAACTGACTGGCAGTAGGCGCTAAAGGGCGATACGGTCAAAATTTGGTCAATATCAACTTGACGTATTTCTTTCAATTTTGCATTTAAGAAACCTGAACACCCCTCATTTTGAAGGTGTGTGTGTGTCGAATGTTGCTCCTATTTTGATTTTGGAATTCACTCTTCAGTTGTCAAAATGGCGTCCTAGCAAGAAGAGCAGCGTATCAAAATTTTGCTCGCGCATCGCGAAAATCCGAGCTACTCGCACGCAAAGTTGGCAAAATCGCTAAAAGTTGCCAAATCAACCGTTAAAAATGTAATTAAAGTGTTTGGGGAACGTTTGTCGACAGCCAGGAAGTCTGGATATTTTCAAGCACACGAAACTGTCAAAGTTCGCAAAGAAATATCTGGTTTGGCAAGCCATCTGTACCTGTGGCTTGAAAAGCAGCATTTTCATAGCTTCCGGGACTGTCAACCAAGAAATTTACGTGAAAGAGTGTTTGAATAAACGTCTGCTGCCTTTCCTGAAGAAACACGATTGTTCCGTACTGTTTTGGCCGGATTTGGCATCTTGCCATTACGGTAAAAAGGCCATGGAGTGGTACGCCGCCAACAACGTGCAGGTGGTTCCCAAGGACAAGAACCCTCCCAACACGCCAGAGCTCCGCCCAATTGAGAAATACTGGGCTATTGTCAAGCGGAACCTAAAGAAGACCAAAAAAACTGCTAAGGACGAGCAGCAGTTCAAGGCAAACTGGCTTTCTGCGGCGAAGAAGGTGGACAAGGTGGCTGTACAAAATCTGATGGCAGGGGTCAAGCGTAAGGCCCGGCAATTCGGATTTGGAAAAGCGGAAGCCTAACTGAATATTTTTCCTGAATTTTATACTAATTGAACTTGAAAAAGAAATTTAATTTGATTTTTTAAATAAACGATTTCACCGATTTACACGCGTTTTCCCTTGACCAAATTTTGACCGTATCACCCTTTAGGCACTGGGATAGGGCCGCCAAGGGAACCGATTCCCTCATGACGGTGGCATTCCCGGCCTTTTGTGGTGATTTTCTCCGGAAAAAAAAGCTTTTCAGCTGCCGTTGCTGCATATGTCACAAGGTTACGCGGAGAAGGGGTCTAATAGGCACCAGTGAAGACGTTTTGTAGTACACGTGTTGAAGTGGGATAGATAAAGGGCACCCGCCTGGCTGAGCTATGACATGTCGTGGCCCAAGTTAAATGCTGAACAGCAGCTCGACGATCGACGATCCAGATTCCGGAGATATGTAGTAGCAGGTATCATCATTAGCTGAAGTTTACAGCAGCCGAACCGGGGCTCGGAGATGGGAAATATCTTATTAGAGGAGAGTTGATGCATGGGAAAATGATGGATTACCATGAGGAAATCGAGGGCTCTGCTTTGGATGGGATTGAGCTTTCTGAGGGGAAAATGAGTGAAAGTGTCCCGTGAAACGGTACGACTTGGTAATAATTTAAGAATTGAACGGGATTTAATAATTAGTCATAAATGATCACCAGGGTGGTTCAAAGTATCACCTCACTCAATCGTTGTAAAACCAAGTTCAGACTCTTTTCCCCGAATTTGAGCTAAGTTGATTGTGAAATCGAACGGCCTCTCAATTTTCATTAGAAGTAACAATGGAAAACCTTTTGGTTCTCGTCCATCCATTCCATTTTCGGCATAATGACATGTGCAAATGCTTGCTATCTGTGCCTTGGAAAAATCATAAGTAATCTTCTCTTATAAACATGTTCTTGGGAAGAAAAAGAACGTTTAGTTAATTAATTACTAACTGATTCCTATAGCAATAATTCCAAGGCTGTATGTTTTTGGAAGCATTCTTACTCAAAAGAAGCACCAACATTGCCTACTGAACAAGTGACGTAGTATTATTTAACAACATCATCTTTTCAACAAAGTTAAAGTTTGAAAGTTTTTTGATACCTATCCAAGAATTGTGTAGAATTTTGAAGATTTTAGTTCAATTAAATTCAACTCTGTTAAATTTTATAGAGATCCTTGAATTTGGTTGACTTCTGTTGAATGATGTGGCCTCTGTTGAATTTTGTTATTTTAAGTTAAGTTCGAATAAATTTCATTTTTTCCGTAATTATTTTTATAATTCTGACAATTTATTAACTAGAAAATGAGAAGAAAGATTAGTAATTTTCATTTTATTCCATTTACCTTTATTGCTTATCGTGACAGATACGCGTATTTCGTCTACTATTCGCAGACTTCTGCAGTGCCGTGTACTTAACAGTTGAATATTAGTACATGGCATTAAAGTAGTCTGCACATTGTAGACGACATACGCGTATCTGCAAAACAAGCAATAGAATTTTCTTGGATTTTATTGAATTTTGTTGGAGTTTGTCGAATATCGTTGGTTGTGCTGATTTTTATTGAGTTAATTTTAATTTCAGTGATTTTTGATGATTTTTTAAGAATTAAGTTTAATGTTGTTATATTTTGTTGATTTTTGGTGGGTTATTTCTAATTTTATGAAATTTGGCTGCATTTGAAAAACGTTTTAAGCTATTTTTGTAGTATAAGCACAGGTCCTAAAATTTAGAAGTTCTGTTTAGATTTTTGAATTCAGTTTAAGCTTGTTGAGTTATGTTGTTTTTTATTAATTTTGTTTAATGTTGTTCAATTTCATTGAATTTTGTTCATTTTTGTTGAATTTTTTTAAGCTCCGGATAATTTGTAGAATTGTAATGATTTATGTTAAATTTAATTAAAAAACATTTGATTGAATTTATTTTGATATCCGAGAACTTTGAAAAATTTTGGTGATTGTAGTTGTATTCAGTCATTTTTCCGAATTTCATAGAATTTTTCGAATTTGGTTGATTTCGCAACAATTTTTTTATATTTTGTTATTTTAAGCTATGTTTTGATGAATTTCATTTTATTCTGTAAATTTTATTCATAACTTGGATGATTTTTGTAAGATTTTGTTACGATTGTTACAGGTCGCAAAATTTTGGAGTTTTGTTAAATATTATGAATGTTGTTTAACCTTGTTGAGTTTTGTTGATTTATAAACTTTGTTGAATTTTATTCAATGTTGTTCAATTTCGTTTAATTTCGTTCATTTTTGTTGGATTTTTGCTGGATTTCCAAAGAATTTGGTTGAATTTTAATGAACAACATTTGATTTCATGTATATTTCAAAGTAATTGTAGAATATTTTTGAATTTTAATAAAAGAAAATTAGATTGTTGTTGGATTTTGTTTATAATCAGAGAACTTTGAAACATTTTGGTGATTTTAGTTGATATTAGTTAAACTCTGTTGAATTTCATAAAATTTTTGGAATTTGGATGAGTTTTGTTTTTAAAATGAAGTTTGTTGAATCTCATGTTGTTTTAAAAAAATTGTTGTGATTTTGAGTTTTTTAAGAGTTTGTAAAATGTTCTAAATTTTTTGTTGAATTTGCTTGATCTTGAATGATGTTGTTGATTTGTGGTGCATTGTTTTAAATTTTGTAAAAAATGGCTGAATTGGAATGAATTTTTGAGAATTTTGTACAATATTGGCAGAAGTCACCAAGTTTTGAAGTTTAGTTATATAAATTGAATTTTGTTCAACCTTGCTGGCTTCAGTTGATAGATATAAAAATTGTTGAATTTTGTTCAATGTTGTTTAGTTTCGTTTAATATTGGTAATTTTTGTTGAATTTCTGCTATTTCTGGAGAATTTAATGAATAATTTGTTGATGTTCTAGAACATTGTTAAGTTTTGACAAAAAATATAGGATTGTTGCTGATTTTTTTTCATTATCAGGGAACTTAGAAAAATTTTGATGATTTAAGTCGAATTCAGTTCAACTTTGTTGAATTTCATGAAATTTTTTGAATTTGGTTGCTTTTTGTTGAACTTTGTTATTTAAATTAAGTTTGATGAATTTTATGTTGTTTTAAAAAAAAATTGTTATTTTGACGAGTTTTGTAAGATTTTGTAAACTTTTCTAAATTTTCTGTTGAATTTAGTTTATCTTGAAGGATTTTTTGGATTTAGTTGATATTTGGTGCATTGTTTTTGAATTTGTAAAATTTGGCTGAATTCGAATAAATTTTTAAGAATTTTGTACAGTATTGTTACAGGGCACCGAATTTTGAAGTTAAGTCATATAAATAGAATTTTGTTTAACCTTGCTGAGTTTTCTTGATTTATATAAACCTTGGAAAGCTTTGTTCAACGTTGTTCAATATCTTTTAATTACGTTCATTATTTTTGGATTCTAGCATTTTTCGAATAATGTGGTACAATTTTGATGATTTATGATGAATTTGAAAGAATAACGTTTGATTTAATTGAATTTTCGTGGTTTGTTTTTAGAATTTTGTTAAATTTTGATGAAAAAACATTAAAATGGTTGTTGATGTTTTTTTAAATCAGAGAATTTTGTAGAATTTTGGTGACAAATGAAATTCAACAGAGTAGAACTAAATAGATTTTTTCGAATTTAATGAATTGGTTGATTTCTGTTGAATTTTGTTATTACAAGTTAGTTTCTGTTGTATTTAACGTTATTTTGTATATTTTTGTTGTTTTAATATTGATGAGTTTTGTTAAATTTTGGAAAATTTTCTTAAATTTTTGTTGAAAATTTACTTAACTGTGAAGGTTTCTTTCGAACTTTGGTAATTTTTGTTATATTTCATTGATTTTGACGAAATTTGTTATATTTGGTGTAATTTCGTTGGCTTTTGTTTGGTCATGTTTATATTATTTGAATTGTTGACCTGCGTTAAATTTTGTATATAATTTTGATGATTTAGTTTGAATGTTGTATAATTTGTACTTTCAGGGATTTCAATGATTTCTGTTCAATTTTGTTGAATGATTGTATTTTTAAGAATACATTTTTTTTGTATTTTTAAGAATACTTTTAACAGATATATTGACTTATGTTAAATTTTGATAATTTTTATTGGGTATATGGATTTTGAAGAATTTTGATGAATATTGATGATTTATTTTCTTAAATCCTGTCAAGTGTGTTGAGTTTTGAAAATTTTTGTAAAATTTTGTAAAATTTTGTAAAATTTTGTAAAATTTTGTGAAATTTTGTAAAATTTTGTAAAAATTTTGTAAAGTTTTGTAAAGTTTTGTGAAATTTTGTAAAATTTTGTTGATTTTGTAACATTTTGTTAAACTTTGTTAAATTTTGTAAAATTTTGTAAAGTTTTTGTAAATCTTTGAAAAGTTTTGTCAAATTTTGCTAAACTTTGTCAAATGTCGCCAAAAATTTGTCAAATTTTGTTGAACTTTATAAAGTTTTATGAAATTTTATAAAATTGTGAAATTTTTTATAAAAATTTGATAAATTTTTATAAAATTTTATAAAATTTTGTTACAGTTTGATGAGTTTTTCAAAATTTTGTACAATTTTGTAAAATGTTATAAAATTTTGTAAAATTTGTTGCACACTTAGTTTTTTTTATAGAAATCTGTAAAGTTTTACCGAATTCTCAACAGCTGAACGTTCGGAAATCTGATTTTACGGATTGCGGTGAAATTTTAAGGATATCTTTTAAAAAACATTTGCCGGATATCGGTAAAATTTTACTGAAATCAGTAAATTCGGATTACCAAACGATCAGCTGCTGAGAATTCGGTAGAACTTTACAGATTTCTGTTAAATAATCTGAGTGTGTACATTTTGTTAAGTTTTGTTGATTTCTATTGAATTATTATGAACTTAGAATGATGATGAATTTTGTTGACTTTTGTTGATTAAAGTTGAGTTTCGATGCATTTCAGAGAAAACTTTAGTATTATTCTGATAATGTTTGTTTATTTTTTTTTTTTATTAGGTTTTTTTGATTTTATTTTTTTGGTTTTGTAGATTTTTACTGAATTTTTTTTTTCAATTTTGTAAAATTATGTAGAACTATTTCTGAGTTTGTGGTGATAACGATGAGACATGACAGTGGATCAAATATGTTACGGTCCACACCAAGGAGGTGAGAAAACGAATAGATTTTTCACACCTAGCTCCGGAAGGAGGATCTTCTGTAGTTTAGCATCAGCGAGAAAGAGACATCAAAGCCTCCGTTCTTTTTCTCGGGACTATTAATGGGGGGTTTACTGCACCAAATGAGTGCCACCATCGTCCAAAAGCACCAGGCGGGTGACCATGTGGGCTTTTGGCCGAATACTGGGATCACCAGGTTAACACCAAAAGGCCGTTAAAATTTATGGGATATCACAGTGGTACTGAAGAACGCGAACTGTTCGAGCGTTTTCCCGCTGAAGCCAATCCAGAATTTCTCGGCCAACCTCAAACGCAGGATCTATTCCAACAATTGTGGTCAAATCCGAGAAGTATCCGATCGAAAAAAAAACGAAGAAAGGGCTGAAAACTATCCCAAAATCGTTCTTTTCTACTACTATTAAGGTTAAGGTCCCGGCTAAATGACGAAAAGTTGTTTGCCAGGGTAAGGAATCATTTGTCTTCCCCATAAAACTGTGTTTTTTTCTTCAATTTCAAACGTTACAAATTTATCGATTGGACTGGATAATCATAACACTATTACTGTCACTGTTGGCATCCTCCCTCGATCGTAGTTGCACCACTCTTAAAAAACAACAGTTATTGATCAGCACATTAACACAGTTCTACGTAAAAGTAAAGCACCCACTCTAACAATCCCGACGAGGGACGCGCATTCCGCGATCGCTGATCGATTAACGCTTCATCCTCTCCAACCGCCGAAGATCACTCAATCGAATGCCCACCGTTCGATGCGTCTTCGTGTGCCAAGTAAATAGCACGTGTCCAGATCAGGTTGGTCCCACATCATACCCACAAATACACAGATTACCCAAATGAAACGATGCACGATCGATGTAACGTAATCAAGCAGCCAAGCTCACTTCGCGTTCTCGCCTACCTCAATCGGTCCGTGCACACTTGAGAACATCAAATCTGCTATTCTTTTCTCGATTGTTTTCGGGACGAGATTCGGTTCTCGGACGTGTCCATCGCCCAAAAAAACCTGGTGGACCTAGCGGTAGTTTATCCGTCCCCGTTCTCCTCCTTTCGCTCTGGCTGGTTGTGGGGCGTTAATTTTCGTTCGGCAAAAAGCTGCGATTCTTCGGACCCTCCACGGCCGCAGCGAGCAACTAGTGAGTGTGTGTGTGTTTATGTGTGAAATTTGGGTATTTTTCCAGCCCGGTATGCTATTTTCGTTTTTCGACCGATTTTATCCACGACAATCTTTGGGTGTGGGTGGAAGGGAGGGATGGCAGCTTCGGAAAACATCGTTAGCGAAATGATAGAAAAATGCCGGCCCTGGCTGCAGTCAGAAATGAGCTTCGACGGGGGAGAAGAACGAAATCGCTTTATCTCCCCCGGGGTAAACAAATAGCTTCCATTTAAGTTGCAGGCGAATTTTGGCTCAGTCTTCTCGCTGCTTTGTGGGCAACATCTGGTTTCGGGAAAGCGATGAAGCCAAGAGGCACGGAGAGCTCTTATGCAACTGTTTGGCCAAACTTTAAGGCCGTCAAGAGGCCGTCAAATTGGCCGGCTCTGGATGAGAACGGTTGGGCAAGGCGCAGGAAAAGAAGGTTAGTCAGAAAATGTGTCAGAAAGACAGTTTGAGCGCTGCACGAGGAGAATGACGCTGATGAATGGTGATGGGCCTTTTTAAGGGGAAGCCTGCTAAGTGCGGCTTGAGAACATCTTGCACTGTTTACTTTTGGAAATGTGGTTTGCCGTAACGGAAATCAAGTTTGGATCAACACAGAAGCGTACACTCGGAAAGATCAATTTGGCAGGTTCGTTATTTTTTTTTTGTGGGTCAATGACGTCTCGTCAAAGATCGTGTGGCTCTTAAGATTAGTAAAGAAGCATAAATCTGTGTGAAATCATAATGCAAGGTCAGTTAGTTGTGTCATACTTGAGAGAATGAACATGAACAGAGTTGCCATTTCGTTTTTAATCGGCAAATTAAAGAGAGCCAAGGACCGACCACTCAGCTTGATGGTTTGAACAAGAGTGATATGATATATTCGATTTCTAATCTCGAGTTTGATTTCTAATCCCAGTGTTGGTCGGTTATGTCAGCATCCGCAAACATTTTTAGTCCTCTGTGACTTGACCCCAGATCCAGTTTAGAAGCAATCCTAGCATTCAGATATTGAGTAAACATTTAGCTTTCTGTCAATCCAGCTGGGTGGGACAATTCGACTTCTGATGATGATGATGATGATGATGATAATGATGATGATGTATGATGACGTAATACTACCATATATTGTAGAAAGGTAACTTTCCATAGCATTGGCATAATATGAAAAACGATTTGATCGGAACTCTATTGTCGTTTGTGATCATCAAGCTCCTGTTATGAAGGGTCACAAAGGTTTGAGCGGGCCCCTAAGCAGAGACGCAAAACCCGCGAATATAGGGAAGAGAATCTCTTTCCAAAAGCAAGTTCACACCCACAGCACTAGAATCGAGCCCTCGATTGACAGAATAAACCCATAGATGGGGACGAAGAGCCCGCCTTCGTTCCGCGAAATATTTACAGTAGAAAGGAGGGAGTCCCATGCTCCCTATCCAAATGGTGTAACTTGGGTGCCCTGGTGGTCCCTCTCTTTCCCCGTTTTATGTTATTTAATATTTAGTATATTTTGTGGTGGCCATTTGATCGCTTACCTTGTGACATTTCTCAGATTGAGGTATTTCCCAATTCTCCTGTAGGTCACAGAAAACTGCTGCGAATTCTTCTTCAACATGCCACTTGTGGATTGAAGATTGAATACTGAAGATTCAAGATTCAGTATTCAATCTTCAATCCACAATCTTTAGTCTTCCGCAAAATTTTGATAAATTTGAATGAAATATGTTGAATTTCGTTGAATAAGTTTCATTGATTTTCTATGGGCTTTGTTGAATTTTGAGGGATTTCATTGAATTTGATTGATTAAAGTTGAGTTTGATGAATAGCGTGGGTTTTATAAAGTTTTGAGGATTTTTATTAAATTTTGTCAAATTTTCTTAAATTATTTGTGGACTTTTTTTTTGATTGCATAGAATTTTGCAGAATTTGATTGAGTTTTGTTGAACAGCTGAATTGTTTACCGTCGTAGATTGGCTTTAATTTTCTAGATATTTGTCGAATTTTTTTGAACTTCATAAAATTTTGCATAGTTTTTGTGATTTGTATTGAATTCATTACGTTTTGTTAAATTTTGTGGATATTTGGTGGATTATTTTAAATTTCAGAGAATTAAGCTTTATTTGATTTTTTTTAAATTGGTATATCGTCCCATTTTCATGGGATCCCAGTAGTGGACAGTAGTTTCTGCTAGAACCAAAGATGTTAGGGAAAAGTATCAATATCGGCAGGTGTTCGACAGGCTGTACAATTGAATAGTAGTAGTTTGAAATTGAGCGTTAGGCTTTTGAGAAGCAGTATAATGCTCTTTATATCCTTGGTTCTAGCAGAAGTTGCTGCCCACTACTAAAAATCCCATGATGATGGGCAGATATTTCCATTTTCAAAACATTATATTTTAATAAACAATGAAACACTAATAAGTAATGTAAATTTAAATTACTTTTAAAATGTTAATTATCTTTGAAGAATCTCCATAAATTTTGTTGTATTTTAATGATTTCTGTTAAATTTTGTTAAGTTTTGGTAAATACAGTAAGTTTCTTCAAGTTTCGATAAATTCGGATAATTTTGAAGAATTTTGATTTTATGTTTATTTATATGCTGAAGTTTTGTTGAGTTTTTTTTTAGTTTTGATGACTTTTGTAAATTTTGTTCATGTTTTTTAAATTTCGGCAAAATTTGTTGAACCTTGAGGAGGTCTGTGTTTTGTAGTTTTTTTTTTATTGTTTACCATTGTAGAATTTTGTTAAGGGGCTATTAATCAACCACGTTAACTTATTTGGTGGAACGAAGGGGGGGGGGGGGAGGGAGTTGACCAAAGTCCATGCTCCATACAAAGTTTAAATAAAAAATGTTTGAAGAAATATCTACGTTGCGGGAGGGGGGAGCTCGATTTTTTAAAAAATTAGTCTACATGGTTTAGGGCCGGCGCATAAACCACGTAGACTCATTTATGAAAATATCAGTCTTCCCTCTGCCCCCTCGTAGACTTTTCTCAATACTTTTTTTTTTTAATTTGGTATGGAGCGCACCCCCAGAAAAGTCTACGTGGTTTATGAATAGCCCCTTGTGAACCAGCCCTAAATTTTAATGATTCATATTGATTTTTTTTTTAAATGTGTTGAGTTTTGTTGAATATAGTTGATTGAAGTGGAGTTTTGACAAATTTCGAAGAATTTTTATATAGTATAGATGATATCCAGAATTTGAATCTTGCTGCTTTTTCATTAAATTTTGTTGAATGCTAGTAAATTTTTATGATATTAGATTTGAGTTGAAAATGTTTGACTTCTGTTCATTAAAGATGAGTTTTGATGAATTTCGAAGAAATTTTGTGTAATTTTAATGATATATGTTATTTTTTTAATATATGGATAAATCTAGATTCTTGAATCCTGCATCTTAAATCTTCAATCTTAATTATTCAGTCTTCAGTCACATTTTGTATAACTAAACGAATATCACTGAGTTTTGCTGAATTTCATTGATTTTTTGATAATGTTGTCTGATTTTGATGATTTTCGTTAAATTTTGAAGATTTTTGTTGAACTTTGTCCTACATTCTTGAATTTCGAAGGGTTTTCTTGAATTTGCTTGATTACTCGAATCTTGTTCAATTGCGTAGAAACTGGTTGAATTTGTGGATCCTTGTTGTTGAATTGTTGACCTCTCTAGAACTTTGTATAGTTTTAATTATTTATGTTGAGTTTTGGTGAGTTTCATAGATTCTGATTAAAATTCATCGTAGTTTAACTTTGTTATATTTTCCATAATTTTGCACAGTGTTGAAAATTTTGGTGATGTTTTGTTGAATATTTTGGATCTTGGAAGTTTTGAATTATTTTCAATCTATTTGTGATTTTCATTGATATAAGTGGATTTTGTTGAGTTGGTGAAATTTCGAATAATTTTGATGATATATGATGATTTTTGTTGATCTCTGCTGGATTTTATTAGATTTGGAAGAATTTTGCTGAATTTTAATGTTTTTTTGTGGAATTTCGTTCAATTTTGTTAAAATTCTTTTGATATTGCTGAATTTCTCTGATTTTTGGAGAATAATTTCGAATATTAATAAAATTTGCTGAATTTTTTTAAAATTTTGTTTAATTAAGTTGAATTTAGTTGAATTTTGCTGAATTTCGTTGAATTTTGCTAAATTTTGTTGAAATTTGTGGACTTTTGATTATTTTTGTTGAATTAAGTTGAATTTTGTTGAACGCTAGCAAACTTTTATGCAATAAGAATTTTGTTAAAATATTTTTTCTTATTAAAGTTGAATTGTGATGAGCTTCGGAATTCGTTTGAATAATTCTTATGATGTTTGTTAAATATTATTAAAATATGGATTTAGCTTGAATCATGAAATTCTTCAATCTTTATTTTTCAGTCTCTAGCCGAATTTTGCATAAATTGTTGATTTTTTTTCCAAATTCGGAGAATTTAGTTAAATTTTGATGATTTTTGTTGAATTTCGTTCAATTTTGTCAAATTTCGAAAGATTTTGTTGAGTTTGTATGATATTTTAGTTGGCCCTTTTTTTATTTTATTTTTAAAGAATTTTGTAGAATTATTTTGATTTCGTAGAGTTTTGTTGAATTCTTATCGACTTCGTATAATTTTGTTGAATTGTGTAAACAACAGTTGAATTTTAATGGATGTCGTGGATGTTTGATTATTTCTGATGAGATTAGTGCATAATTTTATATTTGAATTTTTTTCTTGTTCAATTTCGTAGAATTTTTTTGAATTTGTGGATATTTTTTGACTTCTGTTAGGCTTAGTAAATTTTTGTTGAATTGTTGACCTCTCTAAAATTTGTTTAAAATTTGAGTTTCATAGAATTTTAATGCATATTCATGAATTTTGTTGAACAACGTTAAGTTTTGATCAATTTTGTATTGCTGTAAAGATTTTAGTTGAACTTTCCTATTTTTTGGACTTTGGAAATTTTCTTATTAATAACATTCTATTTATTTAATTTTATTCAAATTTGTTGAATTTTCTCAAAGTTTGTTGAGCTTCGTAAGATTTTGAATAATTTCGTCGAATTTTCATTGATTTCTTTGTGATTATTTCTGATTACGATTTTTTTTTTCTGAATTTCAATGTTTTTGTGGAAATTTAATAAATTTTATTGAAATTCTTGTCATGTAGCTGAGTTTTTCTGAGTTTTGTTAAAATGTGTTAAATTTTGTTAAATTTTGTTGAATTTGGTTGAATTTGGTTAAATATTGTTGAATTTTGTTGAATTTTGTTGAATTTTGTTGAATTTTGTTGAATTTTGTTCAATTTTGTTGAATTTTGTTGAATTTTATTGAATTACGAGTTTCGTATATTGTAGAATTTGGAATTGTGGAATTTGGAATTGTGAAATTTGGAATTGTGGAATTTGGAATTTGGAATTGTGGAATTGTGGAATTGTGGAATTGTGGAATTGTGGAATTGTGGAATTGTGGAATTGTGGAATTGTGGAATTGTGGAATTGTGGAATTGTGGAATTGTGGAATTGTGGAATTGTGGAATTGTGGAATTGTGGAATTGTGGAATTGTGGAATTGTGGAATTGTGGAATTGTGGAATTGTGGAATTGTGGAATTGTGGAATTGTGGAATTGTGGAATTGTGGAATTGTGGAATTGTGGAATTGTGAAATTGTGGAATTATGGAAATGTGGAATTGTGGAATTGTGGAATTGTGGAATTGTGGGATTGTGGAATTGTGGAATTGTGGAACTGTGGAATCAGGAACTGTGAATTGTGGAATTGTGGAACTGTGAATTGTGGAACTGTGGAATTGTGGAACTGTGGAATTAGTGGAACTGTGGAACTGTGGAATTGTGGAATCTTGAAATTATGGAATTGTGGAAATGTGGAACTGTGAACTGTGGAACTGTGGAATTGTGGAATTGTGGAATTGTGGAATTGTGGAATTGTGGAATTGTGGAATTGTGGAATTGTGGAATTGTGGAATTGTGGAACTGTGGAATTGTGGAATTGTGGAATTGTGGAATTGTGGAATTGTGGAATTTTGAATTTTGAATTTTGAATTTTGAATTTTGAATTGTGGAATTTGGAATTTGGAATTTGGAATTTGGAATTTGGAATTTGGAATTTGGAATTTGGAATTTGGAATTTGGAATTTGGAATTTGGAATTTGGAATTTGGAATTTGGAATTTGGAATTTGGAATTTGGAATTTGGAGTTTGGAATTCTGGGCGAGGCTGCATCTCACGGAAGCATCTGCTCCATTAGCACCCTACAGAAAAGTTTCTATCTTCCTATACCAAGGAGTAGAATAACACATCAAATAAACCAGTATATTTGTTTTAAACAGGAATACCTTAGGAATGTGTTGGAGTGTGGCCTAGGTTTTTGAACGTTCGAACTACGAATCTCCAAACCTTGTTGACTCGGTGTGGTTTTTCATTTTCCTTTTGGATTTTCTTTTTGTGGCAGGAAATCCTGACAACAAGTCCTGATGACCCTTGTGACTTTTCCGGGTTCATTTTTCATTGTCTACAAAAAAAATATGGGAAACTTTGCACTCAAGTTTAAGTTATGGCCTCAGATTCCGTAGATTGATATTTCACAGTGCGATTTTGGATTTTTTCAAAATTATAGTTGATAGCTTCGTTTCTAAAAGATAGTATCTATTTTTCTCGATTTTTCGAACGATTTTTGTCAGAAAGCAGTCAGATGATTGTTTATTAGGGTGGCTCAACATGATCATTATTTCAGAACAGCTCTTTTTTGGATCCATTTGGGGTCCCAAACAACCGTGTAAAATTTGGGGACGATTGGTTGTAGCCCTGCTTTCCGCATTGCGTTTGAAATTTGTATGGAAATTAATATGGGAAAACATACTTTCTTGAATTTTCATTACTAGAGACCTCAGTTTAGCATGAAACCTTTAACTAATCAGTTAAAAGTATAGTCCAGGATGTGCCTAACAACTTTGTCCGAAGAAGTACTTCGCTAAAACATTCCTTAAAAAAGTTATAGGTGTTCAAAGATCGATGGTTCGAATTAATTGCTAAAAATGATTTGTTCTGCCAACACTGCCGGTGTATCAATGGAAGCCAGATTTCAATCCGCAATAACTTTGGCGTTTCTTGTCTTATCGATTTGGAATGTTCAGATGAACTACTCATAAACATTTGCACAACTTTATGGGTGTATTTGGAGATGCCCTCCCACCATGCCAACCCGCCCCCTCTCCCTCAATTCATAGTAATGGAATTACTGTTTCAAACTGAACTTTAGTGTTTCGTATCTTGTCGAGTTGGTTTATTTAGATATGTTATTTAAAAACATTTGCTCTATCGCATATACCCAGTTGTTAAAGGGAGGGGGCATACTATATTCTCTCCACCCCCAACTTCGGAGTTTCTCATCTAATGGAGTTGGTACGTTCAGATGAGCTATTCAAAAGCATTTGCTCAATTTATTTTTTGTAATTGAAGAAGAGGTACATACTGATTCCTCCCCCCTCAATAATATCGATGGAAGTAAAGTTACAGATTGAAATAATTTCTGTGTTTTTTTAACCAGTTCGTTTATTTGGAAGGCTCAATTGCGTTAGCTTTACGGAGCCGATAATCATTGTCTGTGGTTTAACAAGAATAACTTAATACTACGTCTAGTAGGAATGGACCGATTACTCGCGGTTTACTCGAGGTTAAGGGTAATATTTTTCAGGAAAGGATCAGGTGAGGAGCTTGGGAGGGAATTATTCTTGTCTCATCAGAGAGTTGTCGCCAGTACTTTTGCGTTATGCAGCGTTTGCTTTTAGTGTTCGATCGTCTTGGTGACCATTGGGCGACGATGAGATTCATCGTGGTGAGGGGGGACGGGGGCAAAACAAACACGAACTACTAAAAATAAGAAAAAAAAGAAGACCAGGAGAGTATACTCTTACTTTAGACATTTGGAGACGCGAGTTCCCAACGCGTCTCTTACCTAAACTTCTGTGTTTCTCATCTTATCGAGTTGGTATGTTCAGATATGTTAGTCAAAAACATTGGCTCAATCATTTTATAGTTTGATAGTGATTCTCTCCTCCTTTTTTATTGTTTGGGTTAAATATACAAAGTCAGGCGTTTGCACACATATGTAATAAGATTTTAATGATAATATTTCGATTTTTTAATTATATGATGTCAACGGGCGCTTCTTTCGATGTTCTTCGATCACCTGAAGCAAATATTGCTGTTGGTCGAAATTTGCATGATATCAAAAAACTCTTTCGTGTTAGCAGTGACAAACGACGAAAGCGTATCAGACGCTCTGATGCTTCCTGCTCTTGTCGGTGTCGTTTCTTCTATCTTTCGCTTTGTATTGTTGATTTTTTTAGTCACTGCATCAACTTTAGAAACATAAGCTTGTTTCTTTGCAGCCTTCTCTTGATGTGTTACGTGTTATGTGTTTCCATTACTATGAATTGAGGGAGAGGAGTTGGGTTGGCATGGGGGGGGGGAGGAGGAGGCATCTTCAAATACACCCATAAAGTTGTGCAAATGTTTATGAGTAGTTCATCTGAACATTCCAAATCGATAAGACAAGAAACGCTAAAGTTATTGTGGATTGAAATCTGGCTTCCATTGGTACACTGGCAGTGTTGCCAGAAAAAATGATTTTCGGCATTTAATTCGATCCAACAATCTTAGAAAAGCTATAACTTTTTTTAGGGACATTTTAGCGCCGCACATCTTTCGACAAAGTTGTTAGGCACATTATGGACTATACATTTAACTGATGGACTATACATTTAACTGATTACGCGATTCAAGCAAAAATGGGGTCTCTAGGGATGAAAATGCAAAAAAGTACGTTTTCCCATACTAATTTCCATACAAATTTCAAACGCAATGCGGGAAGCCAGTTTGGGACCCGAAATGGATCCAAAAAAGAGTTGTTCTGGCTTCATGTGGTCAAGTTTACGTTTTTTCATATAAACGGTGAGCCACCCTATTGTTTATAGATATAATAATTATTAAGATACAAGCAATAAAAATAACACCTTTTAAAAATGTCATAAGATACGGTAGTCTCATAGACCGAGAGGTAGTTCAATTGACACAACAATTGAAAGTTTCTTAAATAGGCGCTTGATCAAACTTGTGTTCATAAAGTTTGGTTGAAATCCAGTTGAAGTTTCATTTCATATTTGCACTTGCCTTGCTTACTTCGAGTGTATTATTTACACATAAGTTCTCGGAAATGTTTTACAGAAATTTTATTTTACATACTTAATCCCAAATAACGGAGTGTTTTACACAAGAACTCAACTTATGGTTGAACTTCATGTATAGTTTGTCAATTGAAGCTTCCATCGGGGATCGTACAAGAATTTTAATAGAATATTATCTTTCAGTCCTGTGAACTTTTCGGAAATTTAAAACAGTCTTAAGAATTCTTTGGATTATTTTAGGTAATTGAAATTCGAATGGATCTTGTGAATTTTCCAAACATTCAGTGTTTTTTGGAAAGTCTCAGCTAGTTTTGAAATACTCTTCTGGTCCTGGGAATACACTGAAAAATCCAAAAAATCCTTTCATTCTTAAATTTTGAATATTCTGGTTACTTTGCAACTAAACCTTTAAATAGGTGAACAATCTCCGACTGAAATTCATCACATTCAAATACCGACTCCACTCCGTGGCAAGTTCGGGTGAAAGAAAATGTGGCATCTCAGCAACCTTAAATTGACCTGTTCAACAGCTTATCTCATAATGTCAAACTGACGCCACACGCTGCTCACAAAATCCCATCGGCTAAAAGCTGCATACCATTCGACCTGATGCCTGCCGCCTGCTTGGATAGTGTCAAATACCTGTCAAAGCACCGAACACATATTTAAAACTTTCCCCACCCATAGTCACGGAGAGCATCATCGGAACAAATACAAGGCCGAAGTGGTGTGATTCCATTCCCCTTCACCAGCACTTGGGGACAATTGCAATCTGTAGCAGTAAATTGACGCACAATCACCGCACAATCCTCGCCGTTGCCGTCGTCGTCATCCGTGGCCCACCTCCATGGGAATATCCGTTCCGGCTGGAGGCTAGCCCAGTTGGGTGCTGTAATTTCCAGAGTCCGCGCTTTCTCGATTGCAAATTCGCACCTTGTTGCTATTTCTGTTCTCCCGTCCCCCCGCATCCTATTCCTAGCTAAAATTAGTTCAAAAAGCACTGGCTGGTAAATCTCCGTGAAAATGTACGGAGTAGGCCGTAAAATTAATCCGTCGCCTTCAACGTCGGCGACCGTCGATCAAAAGTAAAAGTGTGATAAGTGTTGATTACAATTCACCATTTTTGCTGATTATTGTTATTTTGCTCGCCGGATCGCCGGCAGGTCGAGGAAAGTATTGTCATCTCTGTGAACCTCGCGGCAGGTGGGCGGAATTGCAGCAAGTGTTATTGTTCCAGGGCGTCTCCGAGGGGGAAGAGGTGATTCGCCAAAACGTTTGGCATTCCGACTGTAACTAACCACTGACTGGCTGGGAGAATTTCAATTGGCTAATCGTTGGAGGAAGCACCCACCGACACCCGCCAATTTCTTTTGATGCCGGTGGAGATCATTTGGCGCGTGAGAGAAACTCGCCAGCCGCGGTCGGGGAGGGTGATCTTTGCAGAAATTGTGCCATAATCGATTCACAGCTGCTCAAGATGTTTTCGCTCAACCCATAATGCTAACAAGAAACGTCAAAATAATCATCTTGATCTTTTGTCCGTCGAGCAGGGGGGAAATTTTCTCGCCACTTCTCGTTGCTTCCGGTCTCCCACGCTTGAAAGCAAATTGAATCTTCCATGAGATACCATCCGATTATTAGTTTTTGCTGTGTCTTTTCGAATTTTTAGAGCTTGCTCATTTATTTCGCACGCAGGCCACAGATGGTGTACCAGTCTGATGATACCAATCGGAAGCTAACCAGTAGCACTGAGAATGAATAAAAATGCATTTCATTTCTTTAAGTTCCATCCCAGAAAAGTCAGCTGGTGGCATTCAGGAGGGAAGGCACTCAGAAGGGGCCAAACCCTTGCTTCTGTTTAAGAACTCGGTAAAGTTATGGTGAAACCCTCTTTGCGACATAATTGCCAAGCGATGTGATTTTTCGCTCACCTTAAGTGGCGCAGATTAAGACAATGGAAGGAACTGTTCAAGCTGAAGCACTTTTGATGGCAGTAGAACAATCCCGGTTTGCTGGTAACGGTCAACATTAATCGATACAGTTACAAGAAGGTGCTGTAAAATGGTGACGATGCTTTTTGATTCATGAACATTTTCCAAAATCTGAATGTTATAAACTCTTATGAAAAATTCAATTAAACCCTCAGAGCCTCTGTGAATCCACAAAAATACGTCAGATATTAAGACTTTTGGTTTTAGGGAATGTTTTGTGGGATTTTACGGGAATTCTTCACTCAAAATCAACGAAAATGACACAAATCAAATCCATTTCTTCTAAATTTCTACGCACCTGCAAAGAACGTGTTAAATATTGCAAATCTATCAAAACTGTTCATCGAAATCACGACGATTTTTTACGACGAGAATTTATCTTGACAGGAAAGAAGTCGAGCTTCTGGGGGAAAATGCGCTTTTGTTTGATGTTGCATTGCATCCGTTGGTAACAATTGGTTCAAATAAGAAAATTCTAAATTTGAGAGCGTCATGAAAAGTGGTCTGATTTTGAACTCAATGGATTTCAAGATTGTCTTATGAATAGCTTATAAATCTTCCTAAAAACTTGATGAATATTAAATGTCAAAACTCGAACCACGGCTAAAAATTGTGAAAAATCGTTGTATTCAAACGACCTTCAAAGCATCGCTTTTTCAAGTCATCGCTAACACAGACATCACTTTTCGGTACCATCGGTTTTGGTTCTGCCTATACCTGGGCACCACCACCACCACTATTATTAGTTGGTTAACACTTACCTTTATCTCTTCCGAAAATCCGACTTTCCCATAAACCGTGAGGACGTGACCGGAGTTGTTTTTGGCCAAATAACTTAAATAACCTTCAAAACATGTATACTAGGAGCGGTTTCGATCTGTACGAAGTTTGCGTCCATCTAAGCACATGCGCAAGTTCATAGATGAGGCATCATTATTTTTTACCGTACTGTCACAAACTATATAGTATTGCACAGTAAAAAGAAATTTTAGATTGAATTTGTTATTTTAGAGTGAAATATTTCAGTTGAGAATTCACTCGATTTAGAGGGAGCTTAAGTTTGCATGTGCGCAAACCGGGCTTTTGCATTTAATACGTTTTATTTGCTGGTTCTCTACCACATAAACAATTTTCAAAACACGTATCCGAGAACCAGAGTTAGAAACTATTGCTTTTTACAGAGATTTGGCATTATTTCAAACAGGGGTTATCCTTAACAATTGTATTATCTGATCGTTGGCACAACAAAAACATACAATGTAAAAACTGCTTATTTATTATGTTGTACTAGTTGATGGTACTTTTTTCGCTTCACCGAATCTTTCAATATAGATTTGTTCGTTTTCTTAGCATGAGACTTTGAATTATGTAGTTATTGTTGGCTTTGGTGTCTTTATTCTTCATTCGATATAGATTCCGTATTTTTTGTCAATAAAATTCTTCCGGTGAATGTTTAGCGGATTGTTATATTTTTAAGTACTATTCATTCTGTGTAGTCTCTACGTTATGGAAGCTATTAACAAATATATTCAATGATTAAGTTTTTCAACTAGGATTTTTAAAACGACTTAATCTGCTAGTGAACGTCGTGACGTTACCCTTTCTCTGTTTCTTGATGCGGATGTACATTCGGTTTGAAATGGTCAACTTCACCGCTGCCGCGTATGCTGGATCTGGCGTCTCCTGTGGTGCCATATTTTTTTATATATAATGTATTTGGAGCGCAAATCCTCTGACCTACCGCCCGTACTTATATTCTTAAACATTTTTCTCTTTTCAGAGAGCGATTAATGGCACTTTAACCAAAAGCCATGTGGGGCTACCCTAGCAAAGGAAAATAACCAACTGATATCACATAAGTAACAAGTTCTGTTATCTCAGTTATCGTTTTGATTTCCGCTGTTATCGTATAACAAATTTAGTTATCCCCATTGGCAAATTTTGTTATCATATGTTATCATTTTCCACACACTTTTTTTATGAACGTTATAAGTTGAATTGTAAAACTATAAATATTTCCTGCATATTTGAACCAAAAATTTTGCTCTTAATCAAAATATTTTTTTTCAGTTATTAGCACGAGAATTTGATTTGAAATTGATAACATAATTTGATACTATTTCAATGATTTTGGTTACAAAACAGAATTTGTTATCAAGTTGTTCGCAGTGATAATAAAATAAGTTATTGTTATGATATTCAACGGGTATTTTTTTGTTATTTATTCTGCTATTTTGGCTGTTTATTCAGCCCGAATGATAACATATTCAGTGATCGGAAAATGATAACTTGGTAATAGAACTTGTTATCAAATTGGTGTAATCCATTGCTCGGGTAGGGCCATAGTTAATGCTTAGGTCTCAACCATTTGAAGAGAAATGGAACATCACTTAACCTTCTTAGACTAGATGCTCCCAACGACCATTGTAAAGGATTCTTCGGTTTGTTCACCAATCAGGACATCTTGATTAACTCTTCTCTCCGACTATTCATTTACCTTTTTCTTTGATATCTACTGAAGGCTACGTTGGTTCGCCATGTCTTCTCAAGAAACATACCAAATCCTCCCTATCTACAATTGTTGCATGGACGTGGCCAAGTTAGCGATCGAGGAGTCTGTTCGTGGAGATTATTTCGTGAAGAAACGTGTCAGTAACTGTATACGTTCATGTGACATGGTGACATGCATTTATAACCTACTAATGCCTACTACTGAAACCCACTTTGTGCAGCACCGAGAGTATATTAAATTACGTTACGATTATAATTTAACCGATGCACAAAAACATAAACATTGCCATATACAACCAACAAGGTTAGAACAACATTACCAAAAACTAAAGCAGAAACCAAACAACATATAACCAAAGAAAAAACAAAAACAAAAAGTTATCACAACATAAACATAAACAAAAACACTTACATGTATAAAAACAGAAACAATAACTAAAACAAATTCAAAAACCAAAACTAAGCAGATACAGAAACAGAAAGAAAAACAAAACCATAACAAGAATCACAATCACAACCACAAGCGCAGCTAGAACCAAAACCAGAACCAGAAACAGAAACAAAACCAGAATCAGAACACTTTTGATTGTTTTTTTTGTATTCTCCCCAGCGTAGAAGTAACGATCTTTGATGAGGTTTTTTCAGAAGCAGATAATTTCTCATCTCCATGCGAAGCGCTAGAAGCGGACAGTAATTTTATTGCTAGAAAGACATGAAGAGAAAGTGTATTGATAGGTCCGTAAGGCAACGGCAGGCTTTGAAAATGAAAGATACAAGATTGAAAACAAGCGGAGGGCATTTGAACGGTAGTATCCGATCAGGCACATAAGCCTTTGTCATACTACCCTATGCAGGATAGGCAAGGGGGGAAATCCCCTTGACTGACAAAAGGTTATGCAACCGATCGTGCTCTTATACTACCTATTGCTTGTTACTGTCCGCTCCTAGCGCTTCGCATGGAGATGAGAAATTATCTACTTCGGAAAAAACTTCATCAGAATCAGAACCCAAAACAGAACCAAAACCTTTTCAAAAACCAGAACCAGAACAAGAACCATAACTAAAACTAGTACCAGAACAACCAGAACAAAAACAAAAACCAGAACCAGAACCAAAACCAGAAACAGAAACAGAAACATAAACATAAACAGAAACAGAAACAGAATCAGAAACAGATACAGAAACAGAAAGAGAAACAGAAAAAAGGAAACAGAAAAAAAAACAGATATGAATACAGATTAAGAGTCAGAACCTCAACCACAAACAGAAACGGAAATAGGTAGTGAAAAATAAAACAGTATGAGGACTGAATGCCAAGCATCCCAAAGACTTCAATACCTTCTGAACAACTTTGCCGAAGACTAGAACTATCTATCTTATCAGAATAGCTAGATAGAACTAACTGAAAATGCTCAATTTTGAATGACCACTAGCGCCACGTAGTGTTAAAATTCCGAACATTCCGGTCCACTTTCCGAATGCTCATAATCTTCTAAAAAGCTTTGCTCACAAAAATTCACATTGTGAACCCAACTCTAGAGGCCGCCATAATTATCGAATTTTTCTATAATTTTTTTTCCTCTTTCTTTTTCGAATGGTTGTACCATGGAAATTGGAGCCCAGTTGCCGACGGCGCTCAGCTTACTGGTGAAACAGAACATTCAGTACCCTCCGTGCTACATGCCTCCTAGCGAGAAGAAGTGTCCAGAAGGCAAGAACTCATGCCGAGAGGGAAGAACGCACGGCTCACAAAAGGGAGATCAGGCTGAGCAAGTCGAACTGCGTCAAAGAGCTTTGCAGAGAAGCTGATGCCAACCCATAGGGTAACGCCTATCGAATCGTGGTGCCAAAGTTGAAGGGCCCGGCGACTCCCGTTGAAATGTATCCGGACAAGTTGAAGGCGATCGTGGAAGGTCTTTTTCCGCACGATGACTCAACGTTGTGGCCGCCTACGCCATATGAAGACGAAGAAGCTGAATCCAATGGCTCACGGATCTCCAACGAAGGTGTGGTAAAAGTTGCAAAGGGTCTGAAGGTGAAGAAAGCCCCTGGCCCCGATGGAGCCCCCAATGTAGTGCTAAAAACCGCTATACAGGCGTTCCCCGAAATGTTCAGGATGGTGCTACAGAAATGTTTGGATGAAGGCTATTTCCCATACAGATGGAAGGTCCAGAAGCTTGTTTTTATTTAAAAATCATTTATTTGTACAAGTTCAATCGAATCAACTTTACAGAGCCAAATTTTCATACTTTAATACATCATTTATCTTAAAACTAAAGATAGGAGGATAGAGCCGATTACTCGCGGCCGTCTCGAGGTTAATAGGAATTACAAATTACGGATGGGAAAGAGGGTGGGAATTTAAAGTATGGTTTACATAAAACATTAAATTTAAATTCTTAATTATCTAATCACTTATAACTATACAATTTATGGTTTTCTTTTGACTTGAACTAACTACAATCTAATGCTAATGTTAGTCAAAAACACATAAATGAGTTTCATGTACTCCAAATCACGTACAGCCAAAATATATCGAATTGGCACATTGGGTTGTCTACCTCGAGCCCGAAGGGAATCATAAAGCTCAGATCTGACTCCACAATGTTCAGCACAAGACCAAATAACGTGATCTGCGTCCTGAAAGCCTTGTCCACACTCATAGAGATTGCTGTCGCTCAGCAGAAGCTGGTTTTGCTGCCAAAACCGGGAAAACTGCCAGGGGACTCACCATCATATATACCAGTATGTTTGTTGGATACCATCGGAAAGCTACTGGAAAGGATCATCCTTAACAGGGTCACACTGTCACGAAGGCAATTCGGAGTCCGAAAGGGAGTCTCAAAGGTGGTTGCAATCCGGACAGTCGTGTATAGTGAGGCATCTACACAGAAGAGGGAGGAAATCGATTTTGCGCCGCAGTAACTATCGCCGTAGCACTGCACAGGATGCGTGTTCCCAGCTACTTGTGATGCTGAAAAGTTACTTCCAGAGTCCTGGTCTATGATACGGAATTGGGTCAATAATCAATCACGATCACGGTGGGGGTGCAACAATTTTCCATTCTAGGTCCACCGCTCTGAAACGCGATGTACGGCGGAGTACTAACGCTGCAACTGCCCAGTGGAGTTGAAGTGGTTGGATTCGCTGACGATATCGTGTTTACTATAACTGGCGAGACGTTCGAAATGTTGACGGGAGGCGCTGGATACCAATGAAGCGTACCGCACATGTCGATTACGCCTGCGAAAAGGCGTCAAAGGCTGTCAACGCGATAGCAAGGATCATGCCAAACGGCGGTGGGCTGCGGAGCAAGAGACGGCTTCTGGCAAGCGTTGCAATCTCAACTCTGAGGTATGGACTTCCAGCTTGGGCCGCAGCGCTTAAAACAAAGCGTAACCGGGAAAAACTGAGAGGAGTATTCTGACTCATGACCATGCGGGTCACAAGCGCCTACCGAACGATTTCAGAGGCATTGAAAAGTGAGCTTACTTCTGACGCAGTTCCTGTCCGGGCACGGCTGCTTCCGGAAATATCTGCATCGGTTTGGTCACGCACCTTCGCCTCTCCGTCTAGAGTGCGGAAACGTAGATTCGAAGAAGCGCGCAGGTATATGCCTGGTATGACCGCCGACATTGTCGTTCGCAAAATGTGCCGCGAAGAAGAGAAATGTAACGCTGTCGACCGGGTAGTAACGCGAATACTGTCCGAACTGCAGATGAAGGGGCGTAATGTTCAATGTTACAGCGCTACAGGCTAGATCCACTGCCGGGACTAGTTGAGTAGATCTCGAAGCAGCACCAGACTGGGTCAGCGGGATACCAGTGAACCGGACGCCTGGCTCTACCGGCATTGCTGGATTGACTTCGGCACCCTTTCGGAAGAATGTCCACCGCCGGGGAACTCTTCGTCGGTGTAGGCTAGGTCCACCGCCGGGGACTAGTCGAGTAGAGCGTGGACAAATACAGGATTTTGATCGTTGGAGCGCCAGCGAACCGCAAGGCAGTATCCGGGTATCCTATCAGTTCTTCCATTGATGAGGGAGGACAATAATCGTCGCACCCCAACGAGCGTGCGCAGTGGACGGCTTGAGCGTAAAGCATGTCTTGACTGGTAAGTTCAACACGGAGTACTAACAGGAGCATAAGGACTCAACATGGCGCATCTTGGTCGCTGCATGGCGAGAAGTATTTAACCGTTTACTAATAGGAGCCAATGGGCTCAGCATGACGAATGTCGATCGTTGATTGACGAAAATGATGCTAACAAACTAACAACAGGAGCAGGCACGATTTGGGCCAAATGGCTCAGCTAAACCACAGAGAACAGACATCCAAGTCAAATTAAAAAACTGTGTAAGAAATTTAACGGTCATTTCATAATCGTAATGAACTGGCAATAGCGTGGCGGCGCTGGCATCGCCACCCATTGACCAGCTTGAAATCTTATTCATCAACTAAATTTTTTTGGCAGCTCAGTTCTTTCACTGCACGGTCAACGAATCTTACCCATGTTCGATTAAAAATCGCAAGTGGCCACAGCCCGAGAGATGGCAATAGTGTTTTAACGTATTTTAATTTGAATCCTTACACAAGTTTTTTTGAGAAATATATTCTAATTTGGATGTCTGTTCTCTGTGGCTAAACTAAAATGTCAAATGGAACGAGGTGCACATTGCACATAACACCTCCCCTCTGAAGTCATACTGCAGGGTAGTCCCGGAGGGGAAGCTGAGGTGATGGTGTACGAGGAGAGTGTTTTTTAGTACGTAGGCACACAGGTGAATCCCATACAGCGCCAAAGACGAACACTGGAATGTGCATGTACAAATACAGACCATTCTTTAGAAGATTTTTTGGACTTATAGTTAACAAAAAAATCAGACAGACTGACATAAAAAAGATAATAGACTTTGTTAAAAATTTGGTATAAACCTTTCCTCGCGTTACTACACAGTTAGAAAAAAAAGTGCAATTGTCTGCGATGTACTGAAATTTGAGATGGGCTCATGGGATATTTTATGTCACAGATAAAAAGAAAGATTGGATCTTCTGCGTTATCTAATGCACATAAAGGAAATGCTAGATTTGGCAGAAAATAATGGGATATTTTAAAGGGCGAACACGAAATTATTGCGACACCGAAAATGTCATGCCAATTTTCTTATAATGTTGTGAATCAAACCAAATCTTTAGGGTATATTTACTTCAAAAATCAAAAGAAAAGTTAATCGATGGAGCTTTGAGTGTAAAATTGAACGCATTTTCGCATTATGCCCTCCATCAAAGTCTTTACAGTGTCATCCGGTACCAGTTTCTCAGTTTTTTTTTCCATTTTCTTCTCCATGTCCTTCTCGTCTTTGACTGTCTTCTTGCTCTTCCGAAGTTCCCGCTTCATCATTGCCCAGTACTGCTCCACCGGGCGCAGCTCCGGACAGTTTGGCGGATTCATGTCCTTTGGAACAAAATGGACAGAATTGGCCTCATACCACTCCAGGACACTTTTAGAATAATGGCATGATGCCAAATCTGGCCAAAATAGCGGAGCTTCGTCGTGCTGCTGCAAGAACGGCAAAAGGCGCTTCTCGAGGCACTCAGATTTGTAGATCTCTCCAAAGGCTCACTCCTCAGTCCGCAAGAGCAGATGGCCTGCCAAATGAGATATTTGGAGGCGAACTTCGACATTTTCTTCTTCTTAAATTTGTCGTCCACATAGAACTTGCTCTTGCCGGTGAAAAACTCCAACCCCGGAATTTGCTTAAAATTGGCTTTTATATACGTTTCGTCGTCCATCACATAGCAGCCATATTTTGTCAGCATCTTCTCGTAGAGCTTCCGTGCCTGAGTTTTAGCAGTCGATTGTTGCCGCTCATCGCGGTTTGGAAAGTTCTGTACCTTGTATGTATGTAGTCCAGCTCTTTTCTTTGCATTCTGGACGTAGCTCTGCGACATGCCGATCTTTTTAGCCAAATCACGGCTTGAGACGTTGGGATTTGCTTTAATCATCCGCTTCACCTTTCCCTCCGTCTTTTTGTTCTCCGGTCCCGGTTTTCTTCCAGCTCCTTTGCCGTGGTCCAACGTCAACCGCTCCTGGAACCGCTTCAACACTCTGGAGACGGTTGAATGGTGAATGTTCAACATTTTTCCCAACTGCCAGTGCGACAGGTCAGGAAATTCCAGGTGTTTGGAAAGAATTTGTTCTCTCGACTCGCGTTGGTTCACCTCCATTTTTGTTGAATCGAAAAACATGACTTCGAGTTTGACAGCATGTAAACAATACACATCAATGAGAAAGTGTGTAAAATTTGGTTGATTTTTACCCAATGGTAAAAAAGTTATGCCCTGTTGAATGTGTCGCAATAATTTCGTGTTCGCCCTTTAGGCAAAAATTTGTGTTTCACGCGTATGGGCACCAAACACCTGATACACCCCCCACCCCCCCTTTCCCTTTTCCAGGGATCTCGAACCATCATAAGAACCATTCTTGACTCCAATAAACCCTCCATACAAATTTTCACGCAGAGACAAACAGACAGACAGACATAAATTCATTTTTTAAATGTAGAGATAGATTCTGTATGTTGTTTTGGCTGTTTATTCAGCCTAAATGAAAACATATTGTGTACTCAAGATTTTATAATCTGATATTAAAATTTTTATTAGAAATTTGGTATGAACCTTTACTCGGGTAAATACACAGTTTGAAAAAAGGACGTGCAATTTTCTGCGCAATCCAAAACAAATTTCATGGATTCATGGTATTAATTAGCACATTTGAACAGTTACGAACCTTCAAAATCACAAGAAACTGAAAATATAACAACAGGGAATTTTAGGCATCGATCAAAATCTTAGTAACGAAAAAAATGGTGAATTTTGACAGATGCGATAAATTTCCCCTCGTTAAATTGCAAGCCAAAGCCAGCGTAAAGTAACGAAATTGTTTTCAAATTTGTATACAACAAACCTGATGCAGGCAACATCTGGCTTACATTGCACGGTGGGCAAAAACGTGCCAAAAAACGGATCTTTTATGGCCGCTAGTTTCAGTCCCATTTCTAGTGTAAAAAATCACGAAAAATCGATTAAAGATGGTTTCAGCCACCGCACGACACAGGAATTTGTCCATTTTGCCCAATTCTCCTCATGATTATACCTCAAACTCATATTTGATTTATTTTTATACATTGATGTCACCAATATAACCCTCATTTGCACTATACTTATGTGAAATTATTCGCAGAATCGAATGAAGATGATACTGCTTTGCTTTGACCTTTGGAAGTGGTCCATTTTACCCGAATTTCCCTCATACTTGCAGAAACTTAAATAACATACGGTTTTGAGTATTGGACCAATCACATTATCCCCATTTGCACTGTACTTATGTAAAATTGTCCGCAAAATCCAATATAGAAAATACTGCTTTGGTTTGACCTTTCCATTCTACCCAAATTCCCCTCATACTTGTGAAAACTTATATAACATACGGTTTTGAGAATTGGACCCATCACTATTATTCCCATTTGCACAGTACTTACGTAAAATTGTCCGCTGAATCGAATGAAGATTATACTGCTTTGGTTTGACCTTCGGAAATGGTCTACTTTACCCGAATTCCCCTCATATTTTAGAAAACTTATATAAGATACGGTTCTGAGAATTGGACCCATTAAGTACTATTATCCCCATTTGCACTGTACTTATGTAAAATTGACCACAGAATCAAATGAAGATTATACTGCTTTGGTTGGATCTTCGGAAGTGGTCAGCTTGCATTGTCATCAAATATTGTTGACTTTTTGACAAATCTAGCATTCCATCTATGTGCATTAGATAACACAGAAAATTTGATGTTTTTTTAAACTACATTTACGAATGAAAACACAGCTCAATAGGAAGCATGACAGTCTAGAAATTACAGTGGACAGTTGGTTCCACCCAACTATACTGTACGAGAGCTGAGGCTCTTTAGCTCTTGAATTTGTGCAGCATAATATTCCTAGGAATAAATTGATTTATGATATTATAAATCTAAACTACAGACTATCACGCTCCACCTGCATGTCGGAAAACTCGAGATGGAAACATGTGAAGACAGTTCACCCATGCCCCTCTCAGAATAACCGATGCTACGATTTATGACCAACAAAGACCTTGCCTTCCTCTAATTCAACATCCTTGACAAGTCTTTGACAATCAAAGATGTAAATAGAACTTTCATAACTTTCAAGTAACTCAGAACTAATAACTCGACTTCGTACGAGACAATGAAGAAGTCTGCACATTGTAGACGAAATACGCATATCTGTCAAGATAAGCAAAGGTAGTTGGAATAAAATGGAAAATACTAATTTTTCTTCTAATTTCTAGTAACAGATATTCCACTTAACAGCTCAAACCCTCTAGGATTCTTCAGATTGCATATCGATACTGACAACGAACCACCACACTTTACTCCGACCACGCGTACTGCCAGCATAAAAGCATAGATCAACAAGAGAACAAGAGAGTGAACATAACCAGCAGTCATCGAGATAAACCATCATCGCAATGATCGCCCCCTAATCGCTCGAACTAACCGAGCTTTGCTCGATCATCACCATCATCATCATCATCAGCAGCAAACGTTCGATGCATCGTAAGCGACGAACCCCCTTCACCACTCTCGCGAGGCGGAAAAGCTTCTCTAACCCTGTCTCTTTCCTGCATTTCTCTTCAAAACGAGCTCTTTCTCTCGTCGTCGTCGTCGTCGTTCGGGCTTTGCTTTCTTCCATCCTCGCGCAAGTTCATTTCCCCACGGTCAACTACGACTAGCTACCTACCTGCGACGACGACGACGACGACGACGACGACTCTAAATTCATTCATAGAGACATGGCAAACTGCTCTTCTTTGGGCGCGCGCGCGCGCATCCACCGAGAGAATCTATGCTGCTAAGCGCCATCCTCCGGTGAATGTGCGAAGTAGGGTTGGGGTTCGGAAAAGAGAGAGAGATGGGATGGAATGGGATGGGAAAAGTGGGAGAGGGCGAGGTGGAGGAAGAAAAGATCCGCTAGATCATAGCACCAGCAGCAGCAGTGCATCAGCCGTTGGATTCAGTTTTCCGCCTGTCGTTGAGCTGTTAGCATGCGCGTTTAGCTTTCCTCCATCCTAGTTCCGAGATTGTGGAAATTAAAGCGAGAGGAGTGTGTGGTTTTTTTTGTTTAAATCTGACTTGTCACTCGCGAAAGTTACTAGGATTTGTGACTTGTTATTTTGGTGAGAAAAGTGCTTGATTGATTGAGTTGGCTGACAATTTTTGGATTTGTCAATTGTGAAAAAAGGGTGATTTTTCCTGAAGAAAAAATAATTAGATAAACAGTGGATTTGTGAAAAATTTGTGATTGGAAATCTTCGGAATCGAAACTTAGTGCCAAGAAGTGAATGGATCTGTAGTGAGTAACAGAAAGTGCCCAATCCTGTAACAGTGCTTTCCCATCCCAACGAGCAGACCTGTAAACAGAAATATCGCCGCGAGTGTTGCGAGTGGGTTTGTGTTCTATGCTAATTGGAATTCCTGCTCAAACATAAGAAAACGTTGTTCGATACAAGCCATTAAGAAGAAAGAGGCACCCGAAGCTCGGGAAAAACGGAAAACAATAGAGTGGAAAGAATTTCCTCACAATCACCAACCACCGGAAAGCAGCAGCAGCAGCCGCAGCAGAAGAAACAGTAGCAGAAATCTTCGGGACGGCAGTTGTTCCAGCCCCTGAAGCAGTTTGAAGACGGCAGCCGTTGAGGAATTGAATAAAAAGTGAGTGAAAAGAACCGAACCGGTCCCGAGTGGCCGCACAGGAATCCCATTTCCCCCCCCCTTCCGCTCGGATTCTAAACGAACATATGGGATTAATTAGTGCTTAATGGGGTATGGTCAGATGGCTGCTGGGGGTAACTAACAGAACGTGAAGAACTTCTCCGTCGAATCAAGGTGCGGGGTGTTACAGTTTCGCACAGGTCCAAGTTGCTGGATATCGTCAATCTTGTGACCTTGCACAGGCAGGGTTATCAGCGCTGAGTGCCGAACGAGCGAGCGAACGAATTTATTTGGGATCAAGTTCAAGCGGGGTGCGCTCGCTCTAAGCCAAGATGTCGCGATAAGCGAACTGCACTTTCTTCCCGTTTTGTGCCATTGCTTTGAAATTCGTACTTAGCCTTGGAGCTTGCGGCTCTTAAGGTAGGTCAGAGTCGTCACTGGTTGCGCGAGTCGGTTCGGGTCGTGATTTGGGTCGTGAAATTCGTGCGACTTCCGACTGTCAAGCGAATTGACTTAATTTGCCGGAAAATTGGAGGTGAAAACACGAAAGCGAACGCGGGGAACGGATTATCGCTGCAGCGCTAATGGGATCGGATTTGGGTACGACGATTTCTTCGTTTCGGGGTGAAGGTGGAGAATGAATTATTTGGGCTGATTATGCTTGCAAAATAAGGGGTAAGGTTGGAAAAGTGGAATGGGGGCTTTTATGTTAATCACGGATATTCAGAAGTAAAGGGAGTCTGATTAAGAAGTGATTTTTACAGTCGACCAAGGTGTCGTCTTTTTCGAAAAATTCAGGAATTTTCAGCCAACGTAATCAAACAATCGTTTATGTGACCTAACTAGTGACGGTAAAAATCAATCCATCTGCACTTAAAGGAGCTGAAAGTTTGGACAACCTTAACGGACAGACCAACTATTTTCGAGAATTTGACTTTTGAAATGACAGTATTCTTTTGATCAGAGCAACCGCTGAGTTTCGAAGTCAGAATTTGGTTTTGTTCATTCGTCGATGGATGTTGGTTATTGCCTTTGCTGTTGTCAATATCAATATTAAATTTCTTCTGGGAGAAGATGGTTTTGAGTATCAAATGAAGAAACAATATTTGTTTCTTTTGATAAAGAACGCATCATAACTTTTTAGGGCAGATCGAGAGGTTACAGTAACTACAAGCTGTAATTTCTATAATAGAGGGCAGTAAGACTCTCCGATTGACACTTTTCAAAATAGTTATTTTAGTTGAATTGAAAATGACTTTTGATTTTTGATGTTCACTTAAAATTTTAAAAAGCTAGGCTGGAAATTCAAACTCTAATGAGTATCAAGAAATGAGTATTCAAAGAAGCATAACGAATTGATTTGTGCATCGCCCTAGATTTTAAAATCTTAGGTTTTAAATAAATAAAATTCATTTACACTAAATGATTTTCATTGCATTTGATAGTTAGTGATAAGCACAGAGACTGGACCTAACATTGTAAGTGTCTTATATTGAAAATATTGTTTAACTCTAGTTGATCTTCTTCTCAGTTCCTTTTGATTAATCAAAGCTTCCATTGAACATTATTGAGTTTCTCGATTATCAAGTTTGTGATCAATTTAATGAAAAATTTATTTTTTTCATATTTAAAGTGACTTTGCTTTTGGGCGAACAATGATGCATTATTGAACTTTCCTAGCAACACATAACTGATAAAATAGGTTGCAGTTACTTAATTGTGACTTAATTAAGTTGCATTCAAGTAACTTCGCCTGGTCTTCAAAACTCGTGCTGCTGGGGTTACATGATCAGTTTTGAGCTTTATCTTGCTAACACACATGTACAAAAAGGAATTTACGTACATAATTTTGTTTTGCATTTTCAATGGATTTTGAGAATAAAAATATCGGAATTCATAAAGAAACTCTTTTAGAGAAAGACTATGGTTTTTGAGTTAAAGTGGTTATTCTACATCTTCTTGTGATACCATTTTAAGACCTTCTAAGACCGGCTTACCACTTTTCAAGACGCAGTTAGGCCATTTAAATGGTCTTCAGGAATGTGACTTGAATAGTAACCGGATTGTAAGACAGTTCATCAAATACTCTTAAATCTTCAGCTAGCCACAAGGTGGCGCTGGTATGCTACCATATTTTTGTTCTTCATAACTTCATAACCCCTATGAGCTTGAAGGATAGAATCATTGGGAAATGAATTTTGGTGGCCACGATAAGAAAGCTCGTGTTCGTCAAAAGATATTCGCCACAGATTCCATCCTTCAAAATCAGAAGGAAATGTCCAATTTATGTCCGAGTTTAATCACCAGGTGGTGCTAGCGAAAATGATTGTATACGTCTGTATCTCCAGGAAATACTTAATTTTAATTGCTGTGCTCGGAAATAAATTACCGAACTAAGGAAATTACACCTGGCTGGATGGTTTTGGTAATCGATTTTGTTCCTTTTTTCAGTAATTTTGAAACAATTTGTTACTAAATTGTTTTTTTTATCAGTTCGTTTATTTGTTAGGCTCTGGCGTGTGTAACACTTTACGGAGCCGATATTCAATATTGTTGTACAAAAATTTTTACTTTTCATTATAATTAAAAGAGGGATGCCAATTACTCGTGGCTTGCTCGAGGTTAATGGGTCACACTATCGTTTGGAAAGGGCTAAGATGGTGACTTATTTAAGCCATTATTTGCTGCTTATGGTTGCGACATATACCAAATTCTCGATCCCTGTAGTCCCTTTCAGGAACTAAGCCACAGTTGGGTGATCACAGTGTGCTGGAACACAATGGTAGGGAATTTACTAGAGTGGTAGGAAGGAGGATGTGACGTTACACTCTTAGATCAGACAAACAAAGGAATTCGTAGGAATTTTGAGAATAAAAAAATTATGAAGAAACTCTTCTAGTGAAAGACTATGGCTATTGAGTGTATGGCCAAAGCGGGTATTCTACATCTTCTTGGGATACCAAAATATGACCTTCTAAGACCTTCATCTGGCTAATCACAATTCAAGACGCAGTTGGGCCACATTAATGGACAGTTCATTAGATACCCTGAAATTTTCGGCTAGCCACAAGGTGGCACTAGTATGCCACCATATTTTTGTTCTTCATGAGCTTGAAGGATTGAATCTTCGAGAAATGAATTTTGATGGTCACGATAAGGAAGCTCGTGATCGTCAAAAGATATTCGCCACAGATTCCATCCGAATTTAACCACCAGGTGGTGCTCGCGAAAATGATTTTAAACGTCTGTATCTCCAGAAAATACTAAATTTTAATTGCTGTGCTCGGAAATAAATAACTGAACTCAAGACAACATCCCCAGTAGCACACTACGATCATAATTAGTTGTAGTAACTTGATTATGACTTAACAAGTCATATGTATGTTATCTCAACCAAATGGCAATAAGTGTGCTACTAGGGATAGCTGGCTGGATGGTTTTCGATTTTGCTCAATTTTTCAGAAGTTTTGAAACAATTTGTTACTAAATTGTGATAAACAACAAATTAAAATGCAGCAAAATAAATTACTGATAACAACAAGCCATATAGTAGATCTTCTGTCGAGGGCTCGATTTTAAAAATGAGAGCTGAAAAACTGGAACTGAGAGTAACGATAGATGGAATATTGGAAAAGTTTAAGTGAAGATCACGGGCGACCTAATAATACTCAATTTAATCCAGAATGCAACCACTAGGCAGCGCTTTTGAACTCATCTTATAAGCCAAATGAGCAATGAGGTTCCGAATGACGGGGAATATTCTTCTGCCTATTTATAGAAACATGAAAATGGATAGTTTGATTCTTAATGCAAGATGGTTCTACCGAACATGTATTTTATTTTATTTAAGTATCTCAAGAACCACTGAAGCTGAAATAATAGGCTCTTCAGGAAAGTCTTTTTGATAACTACAGATTTCCCTGTCGTTTCTATAGAGCAAGCAATTCTTTAAGCTACTGCATCTTTAGAAACTAATTGGCAAGAAAGGTTGAAATTTTCTGGAAAATATTTTTGATAATCACGAACTTCCTTAAAATGCCCAATTCGAGCTAAAATTCTACCACCAGATGGTGCTAGAGAGCATTTGCTTAAACCGTCTCTAGCAATGGAACTCATGAAATGTGATGGAATCTTCAAGATTTTCTTTTAAATATTGTTTGAGGACTACTTTATAAATGCCAGCTTAATTCCTGATTCAACAACTAGATGGTGCTAGTAAGCAAGCAATTTTTCGACCTCTAATATTTCGGAAACCTGATTAATATTTTAATACATGTTTAATATATGTACACAGAACAAAAAGAATATTAACAGGAGCGTAAACTTTGCCCTAGTGTAAATCCAAGTCAGAGGAGGCGTAAACAACAATGTTTGCATTCAGTTTGCTACAAACTAGATTCAATCGCTATCTGGCTTATATTTAAAGGAAACGAGCTGACCCCGGTGTGAGCATTTCTACGCCTGCAACTAAATGAATTAACAAAGCTTGTATTTTTTGGAAAGAGGTTTTTTTGACTACCAGAACATTTTTCACATCCGAGAAATACACAGTTTGTGTTTTAGTTATCTGGATAATTCTTATGCTTGGTTGAAATTTGTGTTTGGAATCTCCATAGAAACGTTTCTTGCATTCAAAAAACCCCGCACGTCAATTTTGGTTCCATTTGCTTGATTTGTTCTCAAGTTATGCAGAAATTTGTGTTTCATTTGTATGAGAGCCCTCCCGCCTTTCAGAAGAAGGAAGGGGTTTCAAACAACCATAAGAACCTTCCACAGCCCCAATATCCCCTGCATACACATTTTCACGCCGATCGGTAAGACAGACAGATTTTAATATATATAAAAACCACATGCCAAATGTGGATTCATTTGCTAGAATAGTTCTCAAGTTATGCATAAATTTGTGTTTCATTTGTATGATAGCCCCAACCCCCCACTTTAACAGGGGAAAGGAGAAGAAATAATTTCTTGACTCCAAAAACCTCCACATTCCAAATTTGGTTCCATTTGCTTGATTAGTTCCCGAGTTATGCAGAAATTTGTGTTTCATTTGTTTGAGAGCCTCCTCATATGGCGGAAGAGTCTCAAATCACCATAGAAACATTTCTTTCCTTCAAAAACTTCCACATGCCAAATTTGAGTCCATTTCCCTGATTAGTTCTCGAGTTATGCAAGGACTTGCGTTTCATTTGTATGGGATCCCCCCCTTTCAGAAAGGGGAGGGGTCTCAAATCAACATAGTACCAGTTTTTGTCTTCAAAAACCACCACATACTAAATTTGGTTCCATTTGCTTGATTAGTTCTCGAGTCATGCAGAATATTGTGTTTCATTTGTATCGGACCCCTCCCCCCTTTAGGATTAGCAGGGGTCTCAAATCAACATAGAACCATTGTTTGTCTTAAAAAACCACCACATGCTAAATTTCGTTCCGTTTGCTTGATTAGTTCCCGAGTAATGCAGAATATTGTGTTTTATTTGTATCAGAACCCCCCTTTGAAGGACGTGGGGGGTTTTCAAGTTACCGTTGAAATCTTTCTTGTCTTCAAAAACTCACACATGCTAAATATGTTTTTTTTTTTTTGCTTGATTAGTTCTCGAGTAATTTAGAAATTAGTGTTTCATTTGTATGGGTGCGCCCCTTTCCAGAGAAAGGAAGGGGTCTTTAACTATCATAAGAATCTTCCTCGGCCCCAAAAACCCCTGCATACAAAATTTCACGCCGATCGGTTCAGTAATTTTCGAGTCTATTAGGTTCAGACAGACAGAAATCCATTTTTATTTAGATAGATAGATAGATAGATATTCCTTTATTTTTTTGTCAAATCTACACATAATCCTCACATATTTGTTCAAAAATCTATGTTCAATTCCACATAATATCCATTGTGTGAATAATGTGTTTATGTGTGAATAATAAACAGAACCTTTTGAAAAACTCAAATAAAGTCAATGCAGCAAATGAAAAGTGTGTGTGCGCACAAAGTGTTTATGTGTACACATAGATAATATGAGTGGTTAAAAATAGATATAATTTTTTGATTATATTGCAAAAAATCATAGATGGGATACATAGATATTATTATTGCTTTTTTTTAATCAGTGTAGCATTCCCTTTATATGCATGAGATAACGCAGAAAATTCAACGTTTCTTTTTATTTGTGTATACATCTAGCATATATGGAAAAGATCTCAAGATGATCTGATTTAAGTCAATTTGATTTCCAAATTTATTCGCTGCTGGTGTAAGTGAGCCAACAGTTCATTAAACTTCTGTATCTCAAGTTACTGATAAGGATGGAATCTTCGAGGAAGCGATTGTAAGATCACGGATTACCATATAATATCCAATTTGAATTGAACTATCAGGATGAGAGAGCTTTTTTTAATGCCTCTTTTTCAAGAACCTTAACTTGTCAGATGAAATTGAATCTTCTAGATAGTTTTTAAAAGATCAGGGACGGAAAATGGCCTGGTTGGTTCTTCATTCAACCACTAGATGATTTTATGGAGCAAGTTTTATTTTTTTTAATCTAGTAGCTATTTTCAAGAACCTGATGAGATAGAAGGTTGAAATCTTCAAAACAGTCCCCTTGATGGTAGCTAGCTGCCTGTTATACCTCCTGATTCTTAGGAGCTAGGAGGAGCGAAAGTTTTTAGAGACAAAGGGCCACCAGATACAGTACAGTTGGATTCATAACTCAACCACTGGGTTTTGCTAAGAAGCGAAGATGTTTTTGAACGTCTGTATGTTCAGAAACTAAATAACTAATTGCCCAAGCAGAAAACTTGTTGCATACCAGTATACGTAACTGCAATGTGACTCAATTTAGTTAGTTCAGATTTTTTAAGAAGTCAGAAATTCTTGAAAAAAATCACAGTTTGATCTAAAATTCAACCACCAGGTGGTTTTGCAGAGTCAGCATTGTTTATAAAATTTTAGTATCTCATGAACCTGATGAGTTAGAAAGTAATGATCTTCGGGAGAGCACTCTAGCTGCCCTGTGATTTCTATAGCTCAATTATAGCCTACAGTCAAGAGATAATTTGACCTTCTATATCGCTGAACCTTATGAGCTAGAAGGATAGAAAGTTATTTTAGATCAAGGGCAACCAAGGGCAAGTTTGTATAAGAATTCATCCACTAGGTTTTCCTAAAACATAATATATTTTTAAACTTCTGTATTTCCATAATGTAATCAACAAAATCACGGACTACCTTAAATTGTCCAATTCCAACTTTAAATTCAACCACCAACATTACGTTACGTATTTAGTGGTTTGTATCTTTTGTATTTGATATGAGCAATAGGCCAAATATTGCACTGGTGCATGTGATTAACTCATTATAATTTTTCGAAACAACATCATTCCAAACCGTTATAAAGCATAAATTGGACAAGATTTTAAAGATAGTTTTAGCTATTTTGAAATCGAAGTAACTTAGAGGTGGTTAAAGGTTAACTCATTTTATCAACTTCTGTATCTCAAAAACCTGATGTGTTGAATGGATTATTCTTCAAAAGAAGTTCTTTTCATGATCCACGGTTACTTTATAAAGCCCGATTTGATCCAAAATCTAACCACATCGAAAGTTTCATTGAAATCCAGCTAAGGTAGTGCAAGTTTTGGTCCTTCCGTATCTCTGAAACCTGATGAGTCGGATGGATGGAATCTACGGGAATTATTAAGACAATTACAGCCTATCTGATGAGAGACTGTGGGATTCGGAATCCTTCCACCAAGTGGTGCTAGTGGATGAACAAAATTTTTAATTTCCGTATCTCTTGAACCTGATGAGTTAAATGGAAGAAATCTTCGGACAAGTTTCTTTTGTTGATCAATGGGCGCTTTGAAATGTCCAGTTTAGTTAAACATTGAACCTATAAGTGATTCTAATGAACAATTGTTTTTTTTTAAATTTGCTATATTGAACATAATAGGTTAGAAAAATTGAAACTTCAAAAAAAGAATACTTTAAAAATGCCAGTTTAATTCGGAATCCAACCAAGGTAGTTACATTTTTGGACTTCATGAATCGTTGGTACTTGATTTGTGGAATAGATGGAATCCACGGGGAATCCTATGATTCCAGGCTATCTGTTGAAAACCAGTTTTAATTCGAAAATCATCCAAGTGATGGTGCAAATGAGTAAACAATATTTGCACTTCTGTATATCAAGAATCTATCGAGTTATATGGATGGAATCTTAAGAAATTCTTCAAGTGATTACAGGCTATCTGATAAGAGATAGTTTGATTTGAAAATCATCCACCAGGTGGTGCTAGTGAGCAAATATTTTTTTCAACTTCCGTTTTTCGAGCGAAATCTTTGGAAAGCCACCAGGTGGTTCCAATGAGCAAAGATTTTATATAAAACCACTGTGTTTCCAAAACATGATAAGTTAGAAAAATGGAATCAACAGGAAAGTTCTTTTCAAGGACTAGTTTTAAATCACCTGTTAAAGGCCAGTACCAACCTAAAAAGTAGAGAGCTAACGGAATTTTGTCCAATATTACCAAACCGGAATTCTGACAATTGATCTGTATGGAACGAAATGTCACCTTCACATTTCGAACATTTTTCCGAAAGTAAAAGCTACAGCTCCCATTAGTGTGCGTGGGAACCTTGCCAAATTCCAATTTTATTTTTCATTCTTTTCAGGTGGATACTGCTTCGATTCTTTACTTTTCCGTTTCAGTAAAGGAATTTAACATGGGTTTGAAATTGAAAAAGGAACGTCTTTCGAACACAGCACCGACCTTTAAGTCGAAATTCAACCATTTTTTGAATTTCCTGAATCTCAGTAACCTGATCTGTTGATCATTTTATTTGCATATTTTTGTATAATAAAACAATAAAATAGCTCATTATTCCTTCAAAAATACGTTGGCCATATTACACACAAAAATCAAACAAAAAACACTGGCTTAAATTTACTAAATTACGATGCTGTAGTTCGGGATGGAAGCATCCAATTAATTAAAATATCTTCAAGTGGTATAAAACTTCGAGCACAAAATAAAACCTAAATTTAAGTACACTATCATTACTGACTAGGGAGTGAATTCAACCTTCGGAATTTTTTAAATTCATCCAAACTAATTTGGCAGAACTCAATGTTGAGTTTTGTTTACCTAATTTTGGGTGTTTTTTTATTATCATGTATGCTCATGTTTTAAAAACAAAGAGTGTAAACAATGCGCACATGAATAAAACACTTAACTTCAAACTGCTATGTTGGTCTTTTCATTTAACGTATAGATGACATTATAATGAATGGTTATTAAAACCCCAACAAAAGATATCCAATTCACCAGCATGGTAAACCATATTAATGACAATGGCGCTCAAACATAAAATAAATTTGGTTTTATCTGCGTTCGAGTCTGTATCTGCACAATGAACTGCGAGTCAATAAAACTGGATCGTTGGGTCCAATATGGATTGGCAATACTTGTGAAATTTAAAATTGCGGGTTTTTGAAAAGTATTACGTTAAATTACTATCGAAAACTACTAGCAAAATGTAAATCATATCGCAATAAGATAAGTAAAATAAATATTTGAGTGACAGATGCTGGGATTTCTAAAAAGAACAAACATTATAAGTTGCATCAACAAGATCCTAATCCCAAAGTTAATGTAGAATACGGATTCATCTACCTGGAACACCACTTCTAGAACAATATAAACAACTGACTCTGAAGTATGAAGCAGAGACTATTCTCAAGGCATACTTATGGCTGAGCTCATAGTCCCTTCTTCCATCCATATCCCGTCCAACAACAATGGCATACAATTAGCATGGACATCACACAAATCTAGGAAAGGAAGTTAACTCTAATTCAATGTAAGTCAATCTCACGAGGATAAACTTTTTCCGTAAAAGTGAATATCAAACAAAAGCGGATAAAAAGGAACGAGCGCACGCGGATTTCAAGTGCTTTTTAAATGCTTGTAGCCTGTAATAAACATGTCGAGTGCCAAATAGTATTGATGAAGCATTATCATAGCATTGCAGTAAAGCATGTCGGACCAGCAACAACTTTTTCATGTGTTATTTAACAATAAAAAAAAATCCATTTTCAAAGTATAAAACGTTAAAAAATAGTGTGTACGTTCGTAAGTAAGAAGGTCAACTTCCACAGATTATGGAGTTGGAAAAAACTGTGATATTGTAACAAGATCTTGTTTTCTGGAGTTTCATAATCTTCAATGCAACGGATAATGAGTTACTGAGTCAAAGCTTTGGAAGACATGACAGCTGCGGTTGTTCTTCTTTCGATAAAGCAATGATTCTAGTAAACTGACAGTAAAGCAATCGACAACAAGGTGAAACATTCAACAAAGCTGTCCGTACCTAAATAAACGAGCATAAGTGACAGCTGAGAAGTCAAGTCCATCCATCTCCGAGCACAGCACACTGCGATTTGAATTGCCTACGGAGCAGCAGATTCATTGCATTAGAGTCGAAGGGCAGACAAAAATTTCTTTCAATTTGTTTTGGTCAGACGACGCATAATTATGATGAAAATTGATGCACAGGTGATTTTTATCGATGGGTTCAACTTCACGGGCTTACATTGGTGCTCACCATATGTTAGCTTGGGCTAACCTGCTACTTCAATACTAAAATACAACTAATTATCTCTCCATAGGTGGAACTTTTGTGGTGTAGTGCTTGACACGTTGGTGTTTAGAGAAATCATTGAATCATATGGTCAGTTTAAGTAGCCAGTCCGTTTACAGTGATTATCGGTATGTTGCCTCGACAGTTGATGGATCGAATTTGAATCGAACGTCTTACTTATACGAAGCATATTAAACAAGAACGGAAAAAATATCACGTTTCATAATCTGTACCTCACAAGTTCATTTGACTTTTAAGCATTTAATGCTTTCAGTGTAGGAAAAAGGTGAGAAACTTTTGAAAATGTATTTATTACAGTAAACTATCGAGGAATAGCATAACTTTGACATTTGTAAGCCTCGTGGATCAAATCTTGAACATAATTCTAATACTTTTTTAGAACTGTCCCAAAAATGAGTTTCGGTTTGTTATAGGAAATTTACTAAGTACATGTTTTTACATATAGAGAACAATTATACAACTCAAATCGAGCAACCGACTTTGGCGTTTGTCACTGACGATTTAAGCAAAATATCGCATTACAAAGGTACACAATTTTTTTCTTGGCAGGCTCACCCTGTAATTAATCTACTTATCATCATTGAACGATTTTGTTCGTGATGGAAGTAATTATAGGTAATAGTAAAATATCATTTTCGACCCACTTATTTTTCCAGTGAACGTATTGTTTCAGTTATAAACCTGAGTATTTGATATTCATTCGGCACGCATATTGGGTATTTCTACATTGTCTTGTGTCCTAATTCATAGTTCGATGTGAACGGTTGGGAGACATCGTTGGCTTACCATATGCCGCCATTTTCAGAATTAATAATAATAACGTTTGCATGGGCTTCTTTTCCAGTTTGTCAGTGATTATATTCTGAATTTCGAGAAAGTTTCTCTCCCTGATCACCTGAAAAGCTCCTCGCTGGAAGGTTTCTCCTGAACTTTTGGCGAGCTTCCTCGTGAATTTATTAGCAGTTGCTCCTGAAATTCTTAGTAATTCACACCTAAACTTCTAAAAGTTTCTTCCAAACGTTCTGAGACGCTTCGTTTTTAACTCCTCTTGTAAGGTTTTTCCTGAACATAGAGGGTAGTTTCATTCCTAAGCTTATCAGAGTCTCATCCTTAACATTGAAGTAAATCTCAATCAAAACGTTGAAAAGTTATTTCCAGAACATACAGGAAGACCTCCTCCAATTTCAGGAAGCTTCTTAATAATCTTCTTCTCAAATTTTGAATGTCCTGAACCTTGAATAACTTTATTCCTGAATTTTGAAGAAATTCTGATTAAATTACTAAGATATACCTTCCAAAAGAATTCTGGAAAGTTTTTTCCTGTTCTTCGAAGCTACCAGACTTCCTAAGAAACTTTAATCCCACTTCCTGAGAAACTTTCCTTTGAACTTCTCTGTTAAGTTTTTTCTAAACTTCTAATATGTCCATCCTTAACTTTGAAGAAAATTTTCAAAACGTCGGGAAAGTTCTCTCTAACTTCTAGAAAGAGGAAGATGGCTCTAAGTTTCTTCCATGAAGTCCTCTTCTGAACTTTAGGTATTCTAAGTATTGTATTATCCTTAGGGGATGTATGTTCCCGAATTTCTGACAAACTTCTGTTCAAACTTCTCAGAAGTAACATTTAGAAATACTTCTGGAAGGTTTTTTCGTTCTTTGGAGCTCCCTTATTTCATGGTAATTCACACCTAAAATTCGGAAAAGTACCTTCAGAAATTCTGAGAAACTGCCCTAAAAGTCCTTTTATAAGTGTTTTTCTGAACTAAAGGTGTAGTTTCTTTCTAAACTTCTGATATAGTCCAATCCTTAGCTTCTTGGAATATCTCTCCAAAACTTCAGAGAAAGTTCTCTCCACAACTTCTAAGAGGTTTCTTACTAAATTTCTAAGAATTCATTTCCAAATTCTAGAAGTACTTCCAGAACTTTAGGGAAGTTTGTTCCTGAGTTTTTAGAAATTCCATCTTGACTTTATAGGAAGTGTCTTTGAAATTACTTTTGGAAAGTGTTTTTCTGTTCTTTGGAGCTTCTAGAATATGTTGACAATTCACTCTTAAGCTCCCGGAAAGTGTTTTCAGATGCAGAGGTGATTTTTTTGGTTTTCAGTGTTTATAAATAATGGAAACAGATATTTTTTTCTGTTTTCCGACGTGTCAGGGTATTGTATTTTGGCTTCGTTCCTTCGTACCAAAATACAGTACGCCAAAACTTCGGAAAATAAAGAAACTATATGTTCTACTGTTTCAAAAGACTGAAAGCCAAAGAAATCATCACAATATAACAACTTCATAGTCATCAGTTCTTTTCAGACTTCCTGAGATACTTCCCATTGATTTTTGGTGAAATTCTTTCTTAACTTCTGATGATTGTATTTCTATTTCTAGGAATATCTCTACGGGAAAGTTCTCTCCAGAGCTTCAAAAGTTTTTTCCTAAAATTTACGAAGCCGTTCTTCGGAACTTCAGGGAATTTTGTGTCTAAGGTTCGGAGAAATTCCATCTGTTGAACTTCTAGAAAATAGCTTTGAATGACTTCTGGAAAGTTTCTTCCTGTTCTTCAGACTCTTAAATTTCCTAAATTAATCCTGATTAGTGTAAAATAATCAGAAAAGTTTCTATCAGGCTTTTTGAGAATCATCTCCTTGAACTCTATTGGTAAGTTTTTTCTGAATTGAAGGGGTAGTTCGTTTGTCAACTTCTGCTATGTCTCATTTTTAATTTCAACGAAAATTTCTTTAGAAGTTTTGCGAAAGATCTCTCCAAAACTTTAAGGAAGATTTGTTTAAACTTCTTTCTGTCTCTTTCAGAGAAGTAATCTCTTGAACTTCAGGGCAGCTTTTTCCCCTGGTTTCTGATGAAAATTTCTGCTTGAACGCACTAGGAGAAAACCTTCCGAAATACTTCTACAAAAAAAAAAAAAAAAAAAAAAAATCTGTTCTTTGGACCTTCTTGATTTTCTTAATAATTCTCACTCTCATGCTTCCATACTTTCTAGAGAAACTTCTCGCCTTGAACTCCCCTGAGCTAAGAGTTTTATCCTGAACTTAGGGAGGGAAGCTTCTTTCTAAATTTCTGATGAGTCACATCGCTAACTTCGAGAAAAATTTCTCCAAAACTTGCAGGGAAAGTTCTCTCCAAGCTTTTTCCCGAACTTCTACTTGATTTCTTCTTCTTTCTTGGCGTTTCAAGCTTATTGTTATCGCAATGACCTTATTGCTTGCTCTCAACTTGGTGTTCTAAATGCACTCCCACAGTTATTAATCAAGAGAATTCGGTGCCAGGTACCATTTTTGCATGTAATATGATTGTGTCAAGTACAATCATACCCGATTCCCTAGGGAGTACGAAATTTTCCATAACGAAAAACTCTTAGACCAGACCGGAAATCGAACCCAGCCGCCTCCGTGCATGGTGTTACTTTTGTAGCCTCGCCTCTAGCTGAACTGAGCAAAGTGGAGGAACCCATCTTATGTAGAATCACCTGCTGAAATGCTTCTGGAAAGTTTGTTGTCTCTTCTTCGAACCTACCAAGTTTGTTAACGATCCACACTAAACTTCAAAAGAAGTTTCTTCCAGACATCCTGAGAAACTCAGACTTCTGGTTGAACTTCTCTGGCAAGTGTTTTCCTAAAGATCAGCTCCTTTCTTTCAAACTTCTAAGGGCAAAGTTATTTTTTCAAAGCATTTAAGGGATGTTTCTTAATAAACTTCCACAAGTTCTGTCCTTCACTTCTGGGAAAATCTCTCCAGATTTTCGGGAAAGATCTCTTTAGAATTTCTAGGAAGTTTCTTCCTAAACATTTCAGAAATCCTCTCTCTGAAATTCAGGAAAGTACTCTCCTGAACTTCGGGGATGTTTGTTCCTGAATGTCGTTCAATTTATTTAAGAAGGCGTTTTCCGTCATCTTTTGAACTTCGGGAAATCTCTAGAAGTTTGATTTAGTTTGGAAAGTTCCAACAAAACGTTCAAAAAAGTCCTTCCTGAAGGTTTTGAAAGTCTCTTAATGAACATCTGGAAGTGTTCTATAAATTTCTGGAGTAGTTTCTTTCTATGTTTGAAAGTTTCTTTCTGAGCCTTGGAATGCTCCTCTTGAACGTAGAAAAAGTTTTCTCCAAAATTTCTAGGAAATGCTCCCCAAAAAAATGTAAAGAGGTTATTTCTGAACTTCATTACTGGAGTTACGAAAGCTCCTTTCTGAATTTCTTTCCCTTAAAAAAAATCTGAAATTTTCCTAAATATTTTATAAAGTTCCGATAACATTCACTAAAATTCTTGGTAAGCTTGTAATATACAAAAACTTTCGTGAGAATTTGAAAACAGACAAAAGTTTGACCACAAGTTTTCTTGGATCCATTGGATTTTGTGAGATTGAATAGAATGGACACAACTCTTCTCACAAGTTCATAGCTTTATTTCTATCTCTAGCTTACGAGTTTTGCTGAACTTTCTGCATTGGAAAAATCCTAGTGAATTTTTCGATAAGTTTAAAATACTTTGAAGCAAATCAGCAACAAATCGACTATCTGTAGACAGATCACCCAGGACCATCTTAGTCCATGTAGGTCAAATTTTAGTGTCAATACTAATAAATGTGTATAAACCATTTAAAATAATAGCTAGACGCCACGTATTAAGTTCAGTGAACTTGAGATGTAATGTTTAATTGTCATATGCAATGGTTGTAATGTGTAATGGTTGATTGTCATGTAATGGTTAAGTGTAATGGTTGAATTGTCAAATCACAAAAATTAATGATTATTAATCTAATAATTGATCCCAGGGGCAATTGTAGACAAATGTTGGTTCTCATGAATCGAACTTTTGGCCAGTTTCTTCTCACCTCAGCCCTAGTTTTGAAGACTCCGACTTCACTTTAGCCTCTGACGATGTAGATAATCATTTTCATCAATATGTTTTAACTAAGGTGGATATATTTTTGCTATACATGAATTGTTTTTCTATTATGAATAATACACAATAAATATTTTGGTTTTGATTATCAATTTAAGACGAAAAACGCGCATCAAAACAAATTCTTACACGACAGAATGTGACAGATAAGTATTTAATTCTCGAGCAGTCGACTACGTCGATGTACTCTTCAAGATTAGGTCGATATTTGTAATAGCCAGGGACCTGACGGACTGCCGTTTTCCTATATCCAACATCCTTAGCGTCAAAAGTTTCATTGTTTGTAAGCAAAACAGATATCGACCAAGGATTTTTCATTACGGACCTAACTGACAAACGTAAACAATGGCGTCTCGCGTACATTTCTCGTGCCGCAAAGGCTGTTCATGCAAGCCTCCAATCCTATCGCATTGGATGAACTTTTCCACTTCGAAATGACCGCGGTGAATTGATTAGGCGAGTACTCAATGACGAGAAAATTCGCGGAAAAAGCCATTGTTTGCGTTTGTCAGTGAGGCCCTAATCAAAAATTTTGTCGATATGTCGAGCAAAGTTACGGTCAACTCGACGTCGATAATCAGCCAGGGATGCCACATGTACAGATTTATCTGTAATGATGAAGCTTTTTTTGCAGTTTTAGGATACAGAATTTCAGGTAGGGTCCAGGTGGTGGAGTCGTCTTCCTGACGTTGGTGATTGTCACAATGCACTATGGTACGAATGGACAAATTTCTGATAAATGTGAATATCTCAACACAGACAAACAGACATAACTCTTGCAGTTTCTTTCATCGATTACGCCAATTCAAATGTGGCTTAGTTGGTAGTATCGCCACAGGTAGCGCGTATACTCGATTGTCTTACGTTTAACATTAATACACTGCCGCTATCTGTTCAGCTTTATCATCCATCACAGTGTGCTCAACAGATGGCGCAGGTGTGTTAGTGACGATGATTTCTAGTGAAAAACTTTCAATGTGTTATGTCTGTTTGTCTACGATATAAATGTTAATAAACAAACGGAGATGGATCAATATAAATATATAAACATTTTAATAAAAAAAACTCGTTGTTACGCTCTTTGATGACAATTGTTGATGCTGCAAATCGAAAATTATGCAGAAAACATGCAAAATTACCAATTTTAAAACGAGTTTTTCTCCTAGAGGGGACAAAAAGGGACAAACAATTTTGTATAGATCTTGTAATGAAAGTTTGTACTTTCAGTTCACGTACTCTGTGTTTGCAAATATCTGCAAATAAGAGAATAATATATCTTGTAAAAACGTATGTTTTTTATGCTTCAATCCCTAAAACTTTTGCTATGATAACTAGCAACTATCTTGCAAAAATAAAAATGTGCGTCATTTCATACCCTTAAAGTCATTTCTGCAAAGTTTTCCACTTCAAATTGAGATAAAAAAGTAACAGCAAAAATAAGCGGTTTTTTAAGCCCCACCCTAAGGAAAGTCAGAAAAACTGTTATAAAACTGTACGTAGATGAGCTAGTAGTTAAATTTTTTCAGCAAAGTTACATTAAATTAAAATGTCTTCAATTCTGTTGAAGCCCCAAAAGCCCCAAATCATAAGAATAAAAAGTTGAAATTTTTATTGTGAACATAAGAGGACCACAATAGTCACCACTAAAACCAAAAGATAGATCTAATTTTTTAAATTAAATCTCCCGAAGACATCATCTGTCTAACGTTAAAAGTTTTCAAGTTATCGATTTTTGTCGCAAAATTTTTCAATCAGTGAATGGGTTCAAAACAATGGATAAAGGAACAATACAGATTTGCTTACAGATTTTCATCAGCCGGATACAGATAAAGAAGATGTTTGGATGTGAGAATACAGATTGGCTATGAAAAAAAAATTTGGCAACACTGTAATCAGCCCCATACTAGTCTAGCTCCGCGAAGAAGTTACTGTTTTGAATCGTGAATTTTCAAGTTCTATTCAAAACGCTTTGCACGTTGAAGCACCACTTCAAGTTTTGTGTTAATTACTGTTAATTAATTACCAGTTAATTACTGGTTCGGATTTGAATTTCAAAAGAGTTTTTTGGAGTAATTTCACTCATTCGGTGAGGCATCCCATTTTCTCAAACGTTGTGTTCTATATTACAGCTTTCATCACATGGGTAAACCAAATGCTGCCAATCAACCAAACGGTCGTATCTTGTCCATTGTGTTCTCAAATGAAACTAGTTCTCGTACGATCCCCACAAAACTGGGTCTCGTCAAAACATTTTTAATTTCATTGACCCCAATATTGGTGAAACTGAAACCCAAACCCGAAATAGGGTAAAGAACAGACTCAACCGATTAGGCAATTTTCGTGCACAATTACCAAGATTGCCACTATTAGCCCAGTCCGTGCATCACGCGTTGATTGCGATAACGATGTGTTTCCAATTTTTCGGGTCAATGTTCAATTTCAACGAGCTTTTGGAAACAACCGGGAACTCCCCGATCAGACCAGAAGCCAGAATGGTTCCGTAGAACCCGTACCGCACGGGCACAGAACCTAACAACCCAGACGTCAATGCCCTTCCGAAAATTTGCCATGAAATTTTAACGACTTTGTACACACAACATCAGCTCACTCACATACCTAACAGTACCTTCGTGCCTTCGTCGGCTTGGTGAAGTGAGTAAAGAACCAACCACATCACGTCACGCTCGTTTCATCCGCTGAAAAGTTCACTTTCTTCATAAACATACCTCCGTACCTGTTGCTAATCCCGAACAATGTACAAACGTGGCTCCGTTCTTCTCTTCCCGCATTCTACAGCTCGAGTCACAGTCATGAATATGGCAGACCGGATAGTGGGCGATAAAGTGTGACAAACCGCGACCCACCTGTCCGGTAGCCGTGAAAAATCGATCCGGGTGGAAAATGTACCATCGGAATTCTGTTCAATTACGGCTCGCTTCGGCATGACAGTCGAAACAAATTGGACATTGACTGCTTAATGGTCGTTGTCCGAAGAGCCGGGACCTTGTCCGTGATTATCATAACCACCGAAAGTGGCAAAGTCGTGAAAACACCAATCAACCTTTTATTAGGGTAATTTCTCTTACCTAAGCTAGTCAGCGAAAGAAAGTCCGTTCATCCGTAGGACCATCTATTTGCAAATTATAGCCCCCCGAAAGCAAAAGTGCCAAAGTGGGGAGATATTATGCAAATCGAATCACCGCCTCCTCCTCCGATGATGCTGTATGTATTAATTTTGACACCACAGACGGCGATGATATCATCGATCGATTTCCAATGTTTGTTTTGCTTTCTATCCAGCGCCGATTGATTTAAGCTCCCAGAAAAACTAGAAAGCCTTTTATGCAACTTCTATCGCGGGGCTGAGTGTATTAATTATCCAAAAATCGCCGCATTAAATAATTGAGCGGGAGAAACTTCCGACGCAGCCAGCTGCAGCATGGGTTGATTTGCCATTCCGCAGCCAGCGCGCATAATTTTTTCCCAACGATTTTAATAAGCCTCCTCGAACGAGCGAATGGATGGTTTAGACAATTTTGCTCGTGGGGCGGTCTGAGGAAACAACAACAACAACAACAACAGCTCAGAGAATCAATCAGTGCAGCACAGGCCAGGTGTGTGGGTTGGCCTCGGGCCGGGAAGTGAACTGCCGATAAACACTAATCATTAGCAAAGCCCAAATCTTTTAGTTTTTTTCTTCTTTGTTTTTGCTTTCGATTATTCATCCGATCGACGAGCGATTGAGAGTAGCTTCCGCTGTTTTGCGATGGCGTCTGGCTTGCGAAAAATTTGAACGATTTTTGCTCTACGTGGATGACCCCGTAGCCTCGCAGATAAAGGAGCAAAAACCACCTGACCTATAGGAGGCGACTGTGGGAATCTCGTTCAGTGCGCGAGGAAAATGTTGTGATTATTTCATGGTAATTGCTTAGCAAATTTTTTTAAACGATGCTGGAAATGGTGGAGTTGCAAGGTTAACCCACACGAAGCAACGTTTGACGTATGAAAAAAGAAGAAAAGAAGTTTGAATATTTCTAAACAAAGCCGTCAATAAGTCGAAAGTAACTATTGTAAACAATGACTTTAAACATAAATATCCAGGAAATGCCAAGTTGCTAACATCTATATCAACTACCGATGGGAAGGTAATAACTCCCTGTATCTGTTTGTGGTGCTAATTTGTATATTGGAGCAAGTAGATCCCAGAAAAACACGCAAGATGTCATTGTTTACAAATGTAACTTTCGACCTTTTGACTATTTCGTCTAGAGTTGTCATGTTGTCGGAGTTGGTCATTTATAGTGATCCTCAGAGTACAGAGATATGTGGAAGCGGCCATGTTGAGCCAATCGAGCAGCGAGAACTGTCAAAATCTGAGCCAATCAAGCATGTTTACTGTTTGCTAAAATGTTTCGAGTGATAAGTAATGAAATGGAGTTAAAATAAATAGTTTATATTTATAACACATCATAAATCAAAAATGAATCATTCGTATGCAGCTGAGCTCGTGGTGTAATAATCTATATAAATAAAAATGACGTCGGGTTTCCTTTGTCACGATTTAACTCTCGAGCGGAAGGACCGATCGGCGTGAAATTTTGTATGCAGGGGTTTTTGGGGCCCGAAAATTTTCCCATGATGGCTAAAGACCCCTCCCTTCACTGGAAAGGGGGGCTCCCATACAAATGAAACACAAATTTCAACACAACTCGAGAACTAATCAAGCAAAAGAAACCAAATTTAGCATGTGTGAGTTTTTGAAGGCAAAAAAGGTTTTTATGTTAGCTTGAGAACCCTCCCGTCATAAAAAAAAGGGGTTTCCCATACAAATAAAACACAATATTCTGCATCACTCGGGAACTAATCAAGCAAACGGAACGAAATTTAGCATGTGGTGGTTTTTTAAGAAGAAAAATTTGTCTATGTTGGTTTGAGACCCCTTCCCATCCTGAGGGAGGGGGGGGGGGCTCCGATACAAATGAAAAACACTATTCTGCATGACTCGAGAAATAATCAAGCAAATGGAACCAAATTTGCAATTGACGCGGTTTTTAAGGCATGAAATGTGTTTATGGTGGTTCAAAGCCCCTCCTCCCTCTAAAAAGGGGGTCTCTCATACAAATGAAACACAACTTTCAACCAAACATGAGAACTATACCTACTGCTTTGCAAATTTGTATTCAGTGGTTTTTGGGTCCGGGAAAGCATCTTATGATAGTTCGAGAGCCCTCCCCCCTCTAGAAAGGGTGGGATCCCATGCAAATGAAAAATAAATTCCTGCATAACTCGAGAACTAATCAAGCAAATGGAACCAAAATTGGTATGCGTGAGTTTTTGAAGGCAAGAAATGTTTTTATGGTAATTTAAGACCTCTCCTGAAACTTTGAAACTCTGAAAAGGGGGGCTACCATACATACGAAACACAAATTTCTGCAAAGCTCGAGTTCTTGGAATTGGAGTTCTTCAAATGGAACCAACTTTGGCATGTGGGGATTTTTGGGCAGGATTTTTTTTTCTTAGGTGGTTCAAGACGCCGTCCCTCTGGAGAGGGTGAAGGAGGGCTCTAAAACCAATGAAATAGGCATTTGAACCAAACATGCAACTAAAAACAAAATGTGTATTTCTCGGGTAAGAAGTATATTCTGATAGAAGTTTGAATCCCTTTTTAGTCAAGAATTGCAAGAGAAAATTACGTACAAACTGATAGGATACGGCTTCGTTTGTCTTTGAAATGCTTCTACGCAGAAAGCAAAACCGGTTGAAACTACCGGTCCAAGGGTTAAATTAATAACACAAACCTTTTTTTTTTGCATAAATAACACACACAAACAAACAAAAATATTTTAACCAGATTCATTCAGAACAAAAACCATAAACGCGCCAATTCTATTAATTTTTCATTCATTTAGTCGCATGCGTTGCAAGGCTCGCACCGGGTTCAGCTAGTAACATAATATTTTATTATTATCTGTGTTCGATAATGTTGCTTGTGTTGCTGAGATGAACATTTGTCGGAATTTGTACAAAAGGCCATTTTTCCTTTTAGTCAATTCATTTCACTGGTGCCATGTTGTCAGTTTTTTGAAGAGAAATCTGCTCCAGTGTCTAATTCTGTCTGTTTTTTTGGTTCGTAAATTCTCTCATAGCCGTTCAATAATGAAATCGCCTAGTCTGAAGTCAACATTAGGAATCACCTACATACTTATTCAAGTCTGCAATAGTAATCATCAGAGTATTCTGAGAGTTACTAGTCGTATATACGACAGTTTCCGGCCAACCCGCTTCCAGTCTTGTCTCGATTTTGTAATGTACATATACGGTGATACATTGGCGTACTCAAACAATATTCAAGACGTAGTTATTGATTGATAGGGGATACTTTCCCCTACCCAATGATGATATTGGTTTGCTTGGGTGGCCTACGGTTTGCAAGGAAAGGGCCCAGAAACATTTGTTTACAAATGTTGATAGACCTCATGATAGGCCCTATTTTATTGCGGATTGAGTAATGATTTTGAGCAGTCGTAAAAAAATGTCGATGCAGCTATCGCACAATGTTCCTTTTTTATGTAGACTGATCAAAACACTCCAGCAATATAATATATCGTTTGTTCTTCACTTTCTTGAAACATTACATCGATCTGTTCGTTACTTTCGTTATCTCCTAACTTTTCAATGAATTTGGTCTTGATCGACTCGACTGGAAGAGACTTAATGCTCTCCAGTTTTCCAGAAAAACTTGCCAGCCATTCATTTGGGTCGTATGAATATGAAAAGTTAAGAACTTCCTCCATTACTTGACCTATTGCTATAAATTTGATATTGTTTTTGACTTGAAGCGCCCTGGGTGTTCTACATTTTACTTGGAGTTGGGAAAATATGTTTTCGACACAATCTTGTGTGAAACAACCAAAGAACAATAAGTCGTATCCATTGCACAAGAAGAAGTCTTGAAGGCGCACGGTTCCCATCGTGTTTTCAAATTCCAAAAAAAATCAGAGCAATTGCAAATGCACCCTGATTTTTTTTTGGACTCAATGCAAGTTGTAATTCTCGTGCTGTTACCAGTTTGAACCACCGTGCCAAGTTTTCGATGTAGAATGCAGTCGTGAGTACTTCCGGTCTATTTGTTTCAATAGCGTACAACTTTCAAGGCAGCTGCCACTTGGTGATTGGTGAATATAATTTTGAAGAGAAACCTAACTTAGTACACATAACACAATTAGTTATAACTTCATTTTGTTGAAGTTGCTTTGCGTTTTTTGGCAATCTCCATCAAACTCTGCCAAACCGGGTGCCATTTTTAATTTGACTTTGACAATAAGTAAATATCGTTCGAATTCAAGCCAATGTTGGCTGTTCGTCATCTTACCACTCCGAGCTCTCTTTACTCTCTTTTGAGTAGCCATACTTCCGACGAATTTGTGTCTATCGTACTCAATTTTATGTTGTTTAGAAATGGCCTGTACAGCAGCTTCGTTGCCGCCAATTAGCAAAATAAATTGGTACGCCCCACTGAGGAATAATTGAAGCTAAGAACGTGGCCATAAATAAAACAAATATGAAAATGATTCAACACATCTCTAAGTAGTTCCAGTCAATCGTGCATACCTTGACAGCTAAATTTACACGGAGCTAAAAAACTACCTAAAATTAGCTTCTTTTTACGTAACCGTAAACTAACGTTCAAACAGGTATATTTAGGTAAACTAAGGTTTACCTAATTTTATGTTAACGGGAGTAAACTATCAAGTAGGTAAATTGAAACAATCCTAGAAAAGCCAGCGAAGGGTAAAAGTAACTTACTAGGGGATAAAAAATACCTACATGAACCAGACCAAACGAAGCGAACATTGAGTAAATTTACTGCTGTTTCGATCAAAAAGTAGATAATCATGCCATTATTTGTTATTGAATCCTAGAGCGTTTGAGCTGTTCAGTGGAATACCTGTAGCTAGAAATTAGAAGAAAAAATAGTATTTTTCTTTAATTCCAACTACCTTTGCTTATCTTGAAAGATACGCGTATTTCGTCTACAATGTGCAGACTTCTTCAGTGTCTCGTACTAATAACTCGACTTATCGAGTTATAAGTACGAGTCGAGTTATAAGAACAAGACGCTGAAGAAGTCTGCACATTGTAGACGAAATACGCGTATCTGTCAAGATAAGCAAAGGTAGTTGGAATTAAATGAAAAATACTAATTTTTATTTTTATTTCTTGTTATTGATGTTTATTTCATTATAAGTAACCTAAAGCATCGTCATGCAATTCAAATGCATTTCCTCCGACGTTAGGTTAATCGTTAGATCAAAAGAAAAATCGGTTTTTGCAAGACAGATCTTCTAGCGTTCAACCGCCGACGCAATACATGGAATTTCTGAGGACCCCCTTATATTTTTTACAGCATTTTGAAGAGTATCAGTTGTTGAATGAATTGACGGTTTGTTAAGCTGCTCAAAACCTGCTAACCTGTAATCTACGCATCCTTGAAGATAGCTAAAAACATTAATTAAAACCGACGTCAATCCTTTAAATGAAGAGATAATGATAAGTCTTTCTACAAAAAAAGTGCATTTTAAAAATACCTGAAACTTTTTAGAACATTTAAAAGATATAAAAATTCAAATAGAAAAGTTATGATAAAAAAAAATGAGCTTTAAGGGGGGATATATAGTTAGCATGATGAAAATATTCAATATTTTTTGGCATAAAAAATTAGAAAATTTCCCGTAGAATACGTTCTTCAAACTTTTTTTTTCGATATTTGAACTCCAAGTGTTTTTTTTTATCGTTTTTCGAAGACGCCTTTTTCATGCGCAGTAGGTATTTTTCGATAATTAAAACTTTCAACGCATTCTTCTCAAAACAGCATTTTCGGGGATTATGCCGGTGATAACTCAAAATTAATTATTCGATTAAGCTGAAACTTATAGGATCTCTTGATTATAGTATTACCTTCTATATGAGTTAAAAATTATTTTAATATTTTATTATTACGTATGAAAAAATGTGATAAAATGGCGGCAAAAATGTGGATTTTTTCAAAAAAGTTACGCCAAAAGTGCAAATTTATTATTTTTTTTCTTGATTTCAATTTATCTACTAACTTTAAATGTAGTTAATGTTATTTCTTTGGGTGAGCAGGTTTCAGATCAAAATTGCGACTAGGATAGCCGGCACAAGCAAAATACAACAACTTTTTCAGCGCACTCTATTGGCAGCCATTTTGTTGAAAATAAATTGAAAAATATATTTTTGTATATCACATGGATACACTTATAATTGTTAAGAAGTTTCGATTGATTTGAGTAAAAACATCCCCTTGAATTTTTTTTTCAAAAATGAGTTTATTCTCTCGTTCTAACTGTATATCCCCCCTTAAGGGGGTATTACATTTTCCATTCTTTTTTCACCCTACAACTTTGTCCAGTTAAGAGATAGAAAGTGTTTGTCTTCTACAAGGTTTGACTAATTGACCTAATCTACAATGATTTAATACATGATTATCGAGTTTAACCAGAAATAAAAGAGTTAATTTTGTATCCAGGTGTATACACCCCTTAAATCAAATTTGTTTACACAAAAATAAAGTACTGAAGAAATGTAGAAAGATTGAAGAACACGAATGTGTCTGTCGTTTACACCCTCACCAAACGACAAGTCGGAGCGAGTGAGTGATCTCTGAGGAGCACCGAAAAGAGCAGAATTATTTCACCGGGGAGAGTCACCCTGGTGGAAACCTTCATTGTTAGTTTTATGCAGCAATACATGAATTTGAACATTTTTGCTTATCGCAATTAGCTTATTGCCAGGCTCTCAAACTAAGTAGCCGAGATGCACTTCCACAGTTATTAAAATTGAGAGCTTTCGAAGCCAATTACCAATGCATGAATTTGTATGTTGTGTGGCAAGTACAATGATACTTTTATACCCAGCGAAGTCGTGATTTTTCTAAGTCGACTGGACTAGGAATCGAATTCGTCGCCTCCGAATCGGTAGTTCCGTGCCTTTACCAACCAGGCTATCTGAGGCCCCTATTTCGTAATGTTCATCAGTGCGGTGCAGTCATTTTTTGCTCTTTCACTTTTCATCGTTCACACTGCAGTGAGTGAATGAACGCTCTGGCAGCGAATTGTAAATTCTCTCCCTCTCCCGTGTTGTGTCGAGCAATCTCTACAGTGGTGCCAAGAAAAAATCGCCGTAGAGACTGAGTGAGATTCACCAAAGAGAGCTAGAAATGTGCACCCGGGCGATTCTCCCAAGGGAAATCGCAACTCTGCTTAATACAAGCTACAACAATAACAAAAATTGTTGATTTAAAATGAACCGTCGATTTAAAATGAACGAACTGAGCACATAGATTCTACTTAATAAAGTACTACACACAGAGTTTTAGTTACCGAAATCAGTAAAATTTTACTGGGTTTTCAAACAACTGAGATTCAGTAATCAACCGAGCAGTATTTCGATTTACTGAAAAATCCGTAAAAGCACAAATCGTGAACTGTCTAACACAACTACTGACGTTTTTGGTTATTTATTTGTTTACCTTCAGTTTGATGGGTTTTTGGGTATCCCTTTTTCGTTTCTTTTTCTGGGGAAAGTCAGCCGTTTTGCAGTTTTACTGCAAATAAATCAAGTGTTCCAAATGTTTAATGTTTATTAAATGTTCATGTTTAATGATGAAGGATAAGACGAACATGATTCATTTAATTTAAATTTATTTCTCCTGTAGTGATAAATCCCAGCTTTGAAAACTACAATTGCTTGGCATAACAACTCCGTTTCACAAAGTAGCTGCCTCCGAGTTATCATCTGAAAAATTTACTCTTATACTTTATGGGAACGTCGTTCATGTTGGTTGAGAATAGTCCCAAGCAGCGCACAACGTACAATAACAGTAGTAGCAACTTGATTTTGACTTGATTGAGTTATAATGAAGTCACCTCAATCGGTTCGAAACAAATGTGTTACTAGGGGTTCATCAATCTGAAAAAATAAAAAATAGATCTAAAACAAACCACAAAGATTAATGAAAAAGTTTACTTACTAAATAATTCCTGAACCCCTACATCGATTTCTAAAACTTGCTCGATGATTGTGCTCATTTTGTTTTCATGAATTTGTTAATTCTTTCATTTTTTTTTAATTATTTTACGCACGGTATGCAAACCAAAAAACAACGCGAAGGAATGAATCAGGGTTTTCAGAGTACTCATGAGTTCAGCAATTTGGATTTATTTTTTCAACTTACTGCAAAACTGAACACAAGAATATTGAAACTACTGTATTATTTTTACAGATGATGCCATGCACGTTATTTCCAGTGAAAATTAAGTGCATAGATGTCGATATCAAGATACTCTATATCACGTTATAAAGGTTGTAGTGCGAACGGGGTATAAAACGTTTATTTTACGGAAAATTCAGTATTTTTTTTTTGAAAACATTCCTTTTTCAAGGCATAAACATTCGAGAGATATTGATGTAATGTCGGTGTAAAAGCTCTATGTTGGGTGTACGCAGGGATGCAACTTCTTCTTCTTCTTCTTTAGCATTTCATGCGTATTGCTTTCACAATTAGCGTATTGCTTGCTCTCAACTTTGTGTTATAGATGCACTTCCACAGTTATTAATTGAGAGCTTTCGATGCCAGGTACCATTTTTGCACTAGTTTGATTGTGTGGCAAGTACAATCATACGCTATGCCCAGGGAGTCCTTAACGAAAAATTTCTAGACCAGACCGGGAATCAAACCAAGCTACCTCCAGCATGGTGTTGCTTTGTAGCTGCGCCTTAACTGACTGAGCTAAGGGAGGACTTGTACTACGTATCATCCTCTAAATTATGCATTGAGAACAATTTCAGTATGGTTTTCTTCGCTTATTTTAACATTCACTACTAGAAATGTTCCCTTCGCTGAACCCAAAATTTACATATCATAGTTGAAGAAAAACTTCTTTTAGACGGCAATGTTTTTTGCATGTATTCTATCGGCCGCACAACATTCAAAACATTATAACTTACCTAATACAGGCTTGTTTGCTGAGATAGTAATTAAGATATAATATTCGAAATACAGCCACATACTCAAAATCCCATGCTAATATTAAACTATCTAATGAATATAATAAACCATTGTAAGGAACATATGTAATAATTTATTTCTTAAGCTAGGCCTAAGATGTTTATACAAATCACAATATATTTTTCCGTATTAAAAATTAATTTGGAACTTGTCCTAAATTTCTGCAGATATAGGGTATATTGCAATAGATGTTGATCAAATTTAGGATTTAGGACATTTGAATATTGTGCAGAAAATATGTCAGCCAAACTATCGAAATCATGGCGGTTATAAAGTTGAGTTAATTTCTAACAGTTAACAATCACAATAGTGTGATGATAAAGTTCTCAATTGCTAAAAAACAAGTTGCTTAAAATATCGTGAAATTAAAGACATATTTGGTACATAGGCCGAATAAAGGACCTAGGCTAACATTACATCCCTTAACGCTATAAAAATGAACTTCTGTCTGTCTATCTTAACCTTATAGACTCGAAAACTGCTGAACCAATCGGCGTGAAATATTGCATGGAAAAGTTTTTAAGGCCGGGGAAGGTTCTTCTCTGGAAAGGGGGGCTCCCATAAAAATTAAACACAAATTTCTGCATAACTCGAGAACTAATCAAGCAAACGAAACTAAATTTTGCATGTATGCAGAAGTTTATTAAGGCAAGCAATGTTTATATAGTGGTTTGATACCCCTCTCATTCAGAAAAGGGGGGGGGGGGCTCCCATAAAAATTAAACACAAATTTCTGCATAACTCGAAAATTAATCAAACAAGGAAAATCAAATTTGGCATGTTTTTGAATGTAGGATTTTTGTCTATGGTGGTTTGACATACCTTCCTCAACTGCAAGAGATGGCTCTCATATAATGATAGGCAAAATGAAGTGCCCACCTCATCTTTTTATTTTTATTTATCTCATTTATTTGATTCAAATAACCGTTAACACACTGTAGTCTTTTTTGATATCTTTTTATTAGTTTCACTTATTAAATAATAATTTTAAAAAAAGAATTCGACGCGAAGAACTGAAAGGTCAATTAGAATTGCCAAAAGTGCCAAAAACAAGTGCCCACTTCAAAAATCGATATATTTTCGATAAGTTTCCATCGAAAGACCCCTCGAATGTTTTTGAGGACAATCTGGGTGGCTGCTATGCATACTACGTCCCAGATGTCCCGGTCCTGGCACATCCTCGGGACCAAATTGTCCGGAGTCGTGCCGTGACCGCTTACGGCAATCATGTCGGATCTCACGCCGTCGAAGCGAGGGCATGCGAAGAACACATGTTCCGCAGTTTCCTTGACTCCCGCGTACTCGCTGCATGCGAAGGACTGTGCATGCCTATATTTATGCAGGTATTGTCTAAAACTGCCGTGGCCAGACAAAATCTGCGTTAATGTAAGTTCACTTCACCGTGTCGCCTACCAACCCACCCGGATAGTTCCGGGATTAGTCGGTGGGTCCACCAACCTTTGGTGAAGTTGTTCCATTCCCTTTGCCACTTAAACATGGATGCGGTTCTAGTGGTCTTCCGAATATCTCTTGCTCCATGTTGTTCGAAGAATTCTACGTCCTCTTTTATCATCATCCCCGCTAGGACGCAGACCACGTCGCGTGATACCGTTAGGTATGCACTAACCACTCTTAAGCACATAAGCCTGTGCGTACTCTTTAGCTTACTAACGTAGCTCTTTGTACTCAAGGCGGTGATCCATGCCGGCCCGCCGTACCTAAGTTTGGACAGGGCGACACTGGCCAGGAGTTTACGCTTACTCCCTTGCACCGCCGAGCTATTCGACATCAAGCGGGATAATGCCGATATAGCCATTGAAGCTTTCTTGCAAGCGTAATCAACGTGGCTGATAAAGGACAGCTTATCGTCAATCGTGACTTCAAGATACCTCAAAGAACTCTTCGATTCAATTGTGCAGTTACCTGCACTGATCGTTGCATGTTGCTCCGATTTTTGGTTGTTTACACCTGTAACCTCAGTCTTTTGGTGGGCTAGCTCTAGTTTCCTAGAACTCATCCATCTCTCCACAATTCTAATGGATTGCGAGGCCGTTAGCTCCATCTCTTCAATGGATTCGCCGCATACCTCTAGGGTGATGTCATCTGCAAACCCGACTATCTTCACCCCGTTTGTGAACTCAAGCCGTAGCACTTCATCGTACATCAATTTTCATAGCACCAGACCCAATATCGAACCTTGTGGGACGACTACGGTTATCTGTACACGTTTCTGGTCTACCTATGCATTGTACGCGATTCTGGAAGTAGCTTCCCAGAATCTTGTACAGGTACACCCAAAATTTGAAATTGTAGCAAAAAATGCAATTTCAGTTTTTGCAATCATATCTTGAGAATTCCGCATGATTCTGAAGAGGCAATTTTGCCCATCATGATCCACAAAGCTTTTTATGGTATAAACAAAGCCATGCAAGTATGTGCAAGCCGTTATCGCTGTGTGCTTAGTGCCTCGACAGTCGCAGCAACCGTTGGGTTTTTGTTCAACTTCTCAATATGGGGGTAACAATGGCACAGAACGCCGCTACGCCATCTGCGACTGTTGCTATTCCATTGTCAAGTGTTCTATTTTTATTTGCACTCGTCATCACCCTCCTATCGCCCTCTCATCAAGTCACCATATGTTTTATGAAATAAACGCAGCCATGTAAGTGTGTGCGACCGACAATTGCTTCATTGTTGTAACGTTGAGTGCCTCGACAACCGAAGCAACTGTAGGGCTTTTATTCCGTTCATCTCAACTTGTTGTGGTGGCTGGATGGTTACAATGGAGAGCCGTTATGCTGGCGGTCGTGGTTCGACTCTCAGTAGCGGATCGTAATCTTTTTTTTTTGTGAGCCATTGAATTTACTACTACTAAACAACTGTACAACCTCACGCACACATTGATTTTTTCTAATCGAATTGATGTGTTGCTTTTTTGCTCACGACCAATGTTGCATTTTTTTTCCAAGTTGCGATCCATTACGAGGAATGAAACCAAATCATGCGAAATTGCATTACAATCTTGCTTTTTTATTTTTGGTGTACCCAGGAACCTGAAGACATTGGAGCCAGTCGGCGATAGCCACCCAACTGACACGATTGAACGCTTTTCTCACGTCAAGGGTGACCACTGCATAGTAGCGAACTCCTCGCCTCTTGCGCTGGATTGTCATTTCAGCAGTCTTGGTGACGGACAGAATTGCATCCACCGTCGACTTCTCTTTACGGAAGCCAAACTGGTTGTTAGACCATCCGTGTATTTTGTCAGTCTGTTGAGTATTACCCTCTCTAGCACCTTACCGCAGTATCCTACACATGGGTCTATATGCCGATGGATCCCCCGGTGGCTTCTCTGTCCTTGGTAGCAACACTAGGGTCTGATTTTATCAGGCGTCTGGAAAGACACCATCGTTCATCAACACCCTGAACAATTCGGGAACCAGCAAGATAGCCGTCTTGATGACGAGGTTTGGAATACCATCTGGTCCCGGCGCTTTGTTCACCTTTAGCGAGTTAGCTATCGAAATGAGTTCTTCGATCGTCACCGTCGCCTCGTAGTCGGCCCCGGTTGTACCGTTGTCAATGCCCACGTAGTCCGGGTGTTCGGCTGGGTCGCCCACCCTTCCGTCGATCAACTCCCTCGGCATGGTCACATCGAAGGCCCGTAACGAGTCGTTCAATTGGTGGTTCATGATGTGCAAAACGGTGAATCGCACCGGGCTGTCATCTTTCGTTTGTTGACTTGTTTGCGCGGTTTAAATTCTTCGTTTTCAAAATGACGCGCATTGAAAAAGAAGTGAAAATTAAGGTTTTGGACACATGGCTTCGTGAAAAGGGTGTAACTATGCGACAACTGTCAAAGCGTGTCCCTGTTAGGTTGGTATCCATCATACCGTTCATCTGCAAGCATAGGAGCAAAGTCATCTGTTGGCCAGATTTGGCCAGCCGCCACTATTCCAAGATGGTTCTGGAGTGGTATCCTGCCAACAAGATCGATTTTGTTCCCAATGAATTCTCTAATTTGCCCGGAATATCGACCAATCGAAAAATACTGGGCATTTCAAAGCAGCAACCTCGACGAAGCGGCGGGACAGTCAAGCTCAAATAACAATAATAGTTTTATTCCAGCCTATAGCACTCCTCCTGGCTTTGTTGAAAAAACTAGATTCAAAACTGTTTTGTCCACCCCTAAGTGGCCTCTATGCATCTTTGAAGCCGAAATGTGTACAAAGTTGCCCACTCTACCCAAGGAACATTGTTGGTTTTATCATGGTTTTATAGCATTCTTGAAGTCTAATTCATGCTCTTTAGAACCATTATAAAACCAAAATTGTTACTTGGGTATAGACGATTATGAAAACAAATTAATAAAACTTTTACAAGACTATAAACATTTTGAAAATGGTCAAGTGAAAGATGTAATGACCACTTGAGGACCTTCATAAAACCTATTGGCGGCCATCAAAACCAGCATAGGGCCAAATGGCCACAGCTGTCAAACTTCACGGTGATATCGTGGTTGGTTCTTGTTATTCTGCTCTTTTCGATTCTCTGCTCTTCTGATTCATTTAACAGTAAATTATATCTAAGAAAAAAGTTCAAGTGTTGCGAGAAATTTTGCTAGCAAAATATCCGAAACAAATTGAGTATTTTTTGTAGCGTATCATGCTACAAATCATATGCGCATTTAATTTTATGGTGAATATTGGCACGTTATGAGCCGAAAAAAATGCACCTTATGCAAGTTTACATTTAACAAACACAAAATTGAAACAAATATATTCGATAAATCAATCATGAATTTCCTTATGGAATTCAATAAGTTGATCTAAAAGAATGCCAAAGTTGGTCTCTGAACTGCAGTTCATTTGCATTGCATTTAAAATTTGGTGAAATTATATGTCCACATTTTAATTATTTCGTATACAGTCACCGCCAGAAAAAAGTGCCCACCTACCCCAGTTTCTTCTTTTTGTGCAGCAAACTGTAAAATAAGTGAAAGTTTCTAAGTTTTGTTGTTTTGATGGCATTTTTTTTTTTTGGATTCTCTATTGGGTTCAGATCTGGACTCTGTGGCGGCTATTCCATAGGTTTAATACGGCAGGAACGGAAGAATGCCTTTGACTTCTTGGCGGTATGTTTTGGGTCATTATCTTGCTGGAACACAAATTTATTTTCTAGCCCAGTTTTAACCAACGAATCCTCCAAATTCTCACGCAATATGCCGATGTAGGAATCTGCTGTCATAATACCATCGATTTTTACCAAAGCACCAACACTCGCCCAAGAAAAACACTCCCACACCATCACGTTCCCTCCACCATGCTTAACTGTGCCCTGGATATGTCGATCATGAAGCGCCTCTCCAGGTCTACGCCATACACGAACTCGTTTTTTGCTGTTGAACAACTCGAATTTGGACTCATCAGTCCTTCCAATATGCCAAAGGTCCCGAGCAAATTTGAGTCGTTTCGCTTTGTAGACTTTTCTAATAAAAGGTAACTTCTTACAAAACCTCCTCTTCATACCGTGTTCAGCGATCCTTCTGCGTAGAGTACTGTCCGAGATCGGTTGTTGAATCGCTTCTTTGATCTCCCTGAGGGTAACCTTCGGATTTTTCTTAATTTCTCGAATGATTCTCGCATCTGTTCGGGAATCTGTTCTGCGTTTTCTTCCCCTTCCTGTGCGATCAGCTACTGAACCATAGGTTTTGTACTTTGCGAAAAGTTTGGTAACCGCTGCTTTGCTGTATCCATACTTTTCACCAATCTTGCGATGCGATTCACCTTTCTTGATGTCACGGATAATACATTTTCGGATCTGCAAGGGAATAGTTTTGCTTGCCACCGTATTATCCATGGTTATTTAGATAACTCGCACTGAATCATTGTGACCGACAACTGAAATTCGTAAGAAGATCAACAAACACTTGGAAACGTCAAAAAAATTGAATACGAGGGGCGTTTGGATGTAAAAATTATATACACATAATATATTTTCAATTGGGCACTTTATTATGACACACCAAATTTTCACCACGTATGGTTTAAACAATAATTTTGCAAAAATATGTATTAAAAATTAAAAATGCACATGCATTTTTTAAATAATAATATTATCATGCTTAGAAAAATGTATGAATACAATGTAATGAGTTTTTCAATGACTTCAGAGATGAAGCGTGTTCATGAGAAAAGTGGGCACTTTTGGCGGTGACTGTAATTCAATATGGCGATTGGAAGAAATCACAGTTTTTCCTAAAAGCAAATTTATCTTCACAATGGCAACTATGAAGCTATTTGGTCATTTGGGGACTTTCCTTATAAAATAATTCGAATGAGTCCTAAAACAGCATTTCATAACAGCATTTTACGAGTTCATGAAGTCAAAATAAAACCTTCGATAAGAGTCAAAAAAAAACTTTAGAAGACAAAGGTTTAAAGATCGTTGTGAAGAAGCTGTGTAGGTTCTTATAAACCTGACTAAAATTTGAAACCTATTGACACCTCCTACTGCCACAATAAAACCAAATTGATTCCTAGTGGCTTCCATAAAACATTAGTAAAACTTTATAAATCTGGATGGTTTTGGCATGGGCCAAATGTAAGAAATGCGCTGATTCCGTGTCCGTTTCCATTGTGTAAGCGCTGATTATCTCACTCAAGAGGACTTTTCGAGATCTCGTTCGAACTGGAGAAATGTAACTATCTAATGCAGTAACTTTGTCACACAATTGATTTATATTGGTGAGCAGCTGAAAATAAACAAACATTCATAAAAACCAAAAACTTAGCCCAACCTAAGCTAAATAAAAACGTCGTGTGCGATGAAAGCTAGGCATTTTCTCCAAGGTTTTTATCCCCCGATTAATGCGAAAATCATCTAAGCCTTTGATTAGAAAGTACTTAATAATCGACAGCATTCACCTTTCATCCAAAACGGCCTAGTGACCCAGCATTTAGCCAGCAAATGGCACGGTCTAGTTTCAGTTTGGATCAGTTTTGCGAAATTCGGTTCAAACCGAACACGTATTAAGTTCACCTCTAATGAATCTTCGGCGTCAAAAATTCACCCATCTTTTGCACCCAAACTCTTAGAAACAATTCCGCGATATTTGATCGCATTAAAATCGGATCCCCGATCCGATTCCCACCGCAGTGGGTAAAGCAAATTATCCATAATACTGCAACCGATCGGCGGGTCGATTTTCCCAACTATTAATCCACCCATCCCGAGCGCAAGGGAAAAAAATGGGTCATACTATCACAAAAAAATAAGAACCCCTCTTGGTCTATTCAATCACCCAAATCGAAAGTGGGATTAAGTATCGCGCGTATCGCTGGATGCAACGAAAACCGCCCAGAATCCCCTCCTGGAAGTCGATCGATATCCACTTGGCAGCCCCCGGTCGTGCGGCGGAATTTGATTGGATTGCAACGGTTTACTTCTTCTTTTTCTTTTTGCTCCCCCCAATCATTAGACCGCTCACATGCTCGCACGCAGAAAGTTTTCGGGAAATAGTTTCGACAGGTGTTAATGGTTATTTCTCTACCTGTTTCACTTATGACTCGACTTAAGCCAGAAAGCTACCACATACGATCGTATGTGAGGTACAATATGGAGTTCACCATTCCGAAGAATTATGAACCGTAATGCATGGGGCATGTCTGAGCGGCCGACGGGGTCCATCAGCCGTCCGTCAGTCTCGAGGGCCACCGAACTTGACTTGATCTCACTGGGAAACTGGGTCACCATCTCATCTGCTTGATAGTTCGCAGAAAACTCGTTACTTAGCGTAGGTTGCGCATTTCTGAGCTAAGAGACTTCTCGAGCCCTTGAGCGTCGCATTGTCATATCGTAAAGTTCCAGCCAGCATTTCCCCGCTCATCAACCCCTTTTGAACTTGAGACAAAAAAGAAGTCCCATGTTGCGATCAAAGTGGTGGGAGGGGGGGAGGCGAGGAAGCGACGAGGTGTGTTAAAATTTTAATGATCTTATCCCGTGCACATCGGCTTTGCGGGTGAGCTATTAAAAAGGCCCGGAGAGAAATCCATCACCATGGCAGCAATCCGAGCAATCCGTCTTTGTAGGTAAACAACGCAAACAGCAGGCGCTGGGATTGGCATGATAAAAGCGCAAGTATTGTGGCTCATCTCCCGGGAGGCCGCACGGATTTCAAGATTTTGTTTTGTTTTCCCCCGAGTCGGCCGGCGCACTACTGTTTCGCGCTGGTTGATTGACGAGCGGGAGAAAAGTGTCGAAAGCAAACACCCCAAAAACGTCTAACGGAGGAATTATGCTGGATTTAGAGCGCAGGTGAATTGTTATTTTTATGTAAAGGTTTGGTGGAACTATGCTAGCTTCGGGTGATGGTTGCAACTGTGAAATTCGTGAATGATGGGGCTGAAACGCGTGCAGTTTGAGAACCTAAAATTAGAAATAAATTACTACGAAAAAAACTTTTACAAAACCATCCAGCTTTAAAAAGTTTAATTGACGTTCGATGAAAGCCACTAAAAATAAATTTGGTTTTATTATGACTAATAGGTTTCATATTTAAGTCAGATTTATGAGAACCTACACAGCTTGTTAACAACGATAATAAAGCTCGTTTATGAACTCGTAAAATGTGGTTCTAAAAGTCGATTTAGGACTTCTCCATGGTATCTTATGGCCTGTTCAAAAAGCATTTTAAAAACATTTTCCCTCCAATAAATGCATTAATCGGCAAATTGGTCTTAAAGTAGTCATTGCGAAGATAAATTGGCTTTTTGGCAAAATTGTCAAAACTGTCAAATCTGAAATTCGCATAACTCCCGAGTTCGATTAGTTTTCGGCTCTTATCGTGAAAATATTCATCATTATTAGATGCTTATTTATTTTCATCAAATAATGATGAATATAATCTAAATCAAAGATCAATCCTGCAACACTAGAATACTATTTATTGCTAAATGGATCACGAGAGAACAGAATCGAACAAAGCAGAACAACAAAAACCAGCCACAATATCACAGTTAAGTATAACACCTGTGGCCATTTGGCCGTATTCTGGTTTTATTGGCAGCCAATAGGTTTTATGGAGGTTCTCAAGTGGTCATAACATCTTGCACTAGAACACTTTCAAAATCTCTATGGTCTTATAAAGGTTTTATTGACTTGTTTTCACATCCGTCTACAGAGCGGGACAATTTGTACAAATTTTGGCTTTAAAGAAGCATACACTCAGCCAAATAATCTTAAGAATTTCATAAGGTTAAACTTATGAACAATGCTTTGGAATTTCATATTTAACTTATGAATGGATTTTGTTTCAAACGCCGTTGTTCTTGTACACGGTGTTCAATAAGTTCGGATACACTTTCAAAATTTGTTAAAAAAATGAAAACATGTTTTTTTATTTTTTGGATTTATGTTATTGAAAGCTATGTTTACAAGGAACGTTTACAACATTTCTCTTGGAATGACCCCCCCTTTGTACTCCTTAACGAGCTTCAAACGTTTCTCGAACGCGTCGCAGGCGGCACGCACGGACTGCATGGGCATTTCGTCCCAGATTTTGAGAATTACCGTCTTGAAATGATCCAAAGTGCTGACCTTGTATTCGTTCAGCTTCGCCATCATATAGGACCAAACAAAAAAGTCGAGAGGATTCAAGTCCGGGGAGCTGGGAGGCCACAAAGTTTTGTCCAGAAAGTCGGTTAAATTGTCCCGACACCAGGCTTGAACCACATTTGCCGTATGGGCTGGTGCACCGTCCTGCTGGAACACGTAGTGCTCATCGCCGTAGAGGCTTCGGAGACTGGGGGCAACAACCTTTTCCAAAACCTCAGTTTTGTAGTACGCCGCGTTGATTTTGACGTTTTTTCAATAAACACCAAGGGTAGCTTACCACGTTTGCATACTGCCCCCAAACCATCACCGACGCGGCACTTTGGAACCGAGGGATGTTTATATTGGATTCAGGAATGCTGTCCCTCGATGGCGCCCACACCCGGTCATTTTGCACATTGTGCGGCTGCTGCAGCACGAACAGTTTCTCGTCCGAAAAAACAAACTCCTGACCAGCGTGCCGAGAGAGGATCCTCTTAGCTCGATCCAACCGCTTTTTGCTGGTAGCCTCCGAAACGCCATGGACCTTACGTTTTTTGTAAGGCCTGAAACCAAGGTCCTTGGTGAGTATGGTGTGAGCGGTTCCAATGGAAACGTTGAGATCTGCAGCCGTTTTCCGGATTGAGCGGTTCTTTTTGCGCCGAATTCGCTCCCTCACGATCTTGATGACCCGTGGCGTCCTCGCTGAACGCGGCCGACCGGATCTCGCACGGTCATTGGTCGAGGACGTCTCCCGGTATCGCCTGATGGTCGTGTAGACAAAGTTCCGCTTGACCCCATGCGATTTCAGCAGCCGGAATATATCGCCGGGTCGCTCACCGTTCAAAAAACGCTTAATTACGAAGTCCCGATACTCTTTCATCGCGCGTAACAAACGAACAACAACTAACAGAATGTCAACACCGCGCACATTCGGTAGCGTATGAATGAAGCTAAAGCTGACACCAATACCAATGCAGAATATGTACATGGCGCATACCTACGCAATGATGAAAACTTGTATTCGAACTTATTGAACACCGTGTACGCCTTTAAACTTTCCTTGTTACAAGTTTTGATATTTATTAGTGGTCAAGTCACTTGTCCCATAACCTCATTGTTCAAGGTTCGAATGCCGGCTGCTCCAAATCTTTATTTTTTCAACACCTTTATATTTCATAAGATAAATTTAAAAAATTCATACTCAATTCTGATAGCAAATAATCATAATGCAATTTTATGAATATCTAAAGTTTATTTCCCTGAGTGTAGAGGAGGTGTTGCTAAACAAAACAGTTTTGAATGTCGTTCTATCTACAAAGCCTGCAGGAGTGCTATACGGCTGGAATAAAACTAAAATGATTACGTGTGTGTAATATTGTTAAAAAGGGCATTATCATACCACTCCATTGTCTAATTCCAGTTTGAGTGATACTCTGATGCTCCCTTTCTTCCCTATATATATTCAATGTCATATGGTGGGATATTATAAATAGAAAATGAATATTGTAATCTTATAATAATCCTATTGTAATTACATGTCTACGGATTATTTTCCAACTTGTTTTGTAGAATAATCTGTTCTAAAAAAGAAATAAGAGCATTAAAATTTGATGTATCATAACTGGGAATAAGGATATTAACATCTCTTGGAACTTTTTTTCAACAAGGCGATTTTAACAATGAGAGATTCTCTCACGTCTCGCATACAAATAATAGAATGAAAAGCTTAAAGGTAATTGGAATATGAATGAAAGAGAACGTAATCTAAGAGAGTCTCTCAATGTTAGATTCGCCCTAATGGAAAAAAAATCTAGGGACTCTACATATTGTTTTCTTCTCAGTAACAAAAAAAAGGATGTCAGTAATATTTTTTGCGTACATAAATTATATTCTCTTACGCGTAAATTCATATAATCGCGATATGGGACGGACCATCAGGGCACCCGAGAGAAGCTAATTAGATGAGGAGAATGGGAATGCATACTCCCAAAAAAGTGTTTTCTTTTATGGGTCCGCCCCTCCGTTTTTGGCTCTTTATACAGCGATGCCGAGAACTCACACCGATAAATCAAACTGATCTTGCTATTGAGTAGAGCTGCGTGATAGAAAGGGGATGGTGGTAAAGTTCATATACTCTATATTTTCGAGTTAAAGTGCAACTTTTTGACGCGTGTTCTTTCTTTTGTTAATATCAATCATGTGAGTAAGGTCGCACTCGGCAGCTACGCGAAACTACAACAATAAAGGCTAGCCCACGAAGAGCTCGGCATTGTAGCAGAGTGGCTAGAACGACTCCAGTAGCCATTTACTTATTGGATCATTGTTGAAGCGATTGTGGAAGACATCGAACCGACAATTCGGAAGCAACAACTGAATAGGGCCGAACAACATTTGTAAAAAAAAATCTTAAAAGCCGGCTCCTTGCAAAGCGTTTTGTCAGCCACGTAAATCAACATAACCGGGTTAATCAATGAAATTTATGGGGAAAATTTTTTCCATCGTTTTTCAAAAAAACACCATTGCTCACAAGTTTCATTTCCAAAATATATAATCCTTTGCAAATAGGGGGCTCAATCGAAAATAACTTCAAGGTATCTCTAATCGATTAAAGTTTTGATAAACACATAACACATAACACATAACGAAAAATCAAGAATCGAAATTTGTTTTCCATTCCATTGCAGTCTATCTTTGCAAAATTAAGCTCTAGAGAGTTGTCGTTTTCTGCAAAGTCTCTCATGTAATTTGTCGTCTGTTTGTCCTTGTTGCCGCATATATGACGCAGCAGTCCATTTTTTCTAAATGAAGCTATAGAGAAATTCCGAAGTTTTAGCGCCTTATTACAATCACTGAAACCTGACTTTGCTCCTATTGATGTCCAAGCTCATCGATTTAGCACTATCCGGGGGAAGGGGGGGGGGGGGTACTTGGTCCTGTACCCAATAAATTCATTTCCTCCAATACGCTCAACCAATCGCAATGTTTTGTGATATAGTGGACGGATTATTATAATTTGAGGAAACTCAACGCAGACGTATTGCATATTTGGCAGATCGACATGCAATCGGTGAAGATCCACCTGGTATCGCATAGCAAGATGCCTAGAGGTGGACCGGATGATTTGGAGAGCTACCCACCTTCACGCAAACTCTGCGGCACAAAGCTTCATTGGGAGAGAAAAAAATACAGCGCCATCGCTGCTGCAAAATCTGATAATATGATAATGGAAAAAGACGACATATTACATACTGAAAAACTATTTCTAAGGCGCCAACCCTCTCAAACTTCATTTGAACAACCTAGACTACAGCTTCATCTCTGCTGAGAGATCTGTAAATAATATGATTACGTCAAAAGGAGACAAATGTCACAATGAGAATCTTTGCCCAAGATGGCAACACTCTAGAGCTTCATTTGACAAAGATAGACTGCAGCGCAATCTCTGCAGTAATATCTGGAACTAATATAATAATATCAATAGACGACAAATGACATGCTGTCAAACTTTACCGAAGATGGCAACTCTCTAGCGTTTCATTTAGAAAATATCGACTGCAGTGACAATTCCGCGGCAAAGTACATACTGAGAAACTTTGCGCAAGACGGCAACTCTGTAGCGCTTCATTTTGTAAAGATAGACTGCAGCGCCATTCCTGCGGCAATATCTGGAACTAGTGAGATAATGTCAAAAGGCGACAAATAACAAAATGAGAAACTTTGACGACGACAGCAACTCTCTCCAACTAGTCAGGAATGTTTTGTATGCAATTTTGTTCACACATCGAAATCAAAACCTCCTTCCCTTTGAAGCAAATTCTTGGTAGGAAATGTTATTGAAACCAGGTTTTTTTACCAACAATGCATTTTTGAAAGCATAACCTTCCAATTGGTTTCAAAACATCGTGTTTCGGTTGAAATTTCATAATTCTAGATAGGGTTGAAATCCGGGTCAATAAAGCCCAATTCAAAGTAAATGTGGACGCATCCAAGTGATCAAAACTCAAGAATTAAACAACATACACGGTTGTTAAAGACTTCAAATAAAAGGGTATTCGTTCAGCTTTCAAACGATATACAACAAGTTATTACATTTCATCGTTTCAAATGAACTGTCGTCATCATGATCTGCACAGTCGCTGGTGACACTGTACCGGCGAATTTATTCCACTTTAAACACGTTCATTGTACATTTGTCACTTCTTTACCACATCCGTGGAGTTTTTGCTTGCCAATTTCCCAATATTTTTCGATCGGCCAGAACTCAGGGCAATTCGGAGGATTAATCTCTTTGGCGACGAAATTAAAATTGTTCGCAGCATACAATTCTAGTACCTCCTTAGAGTAGTGCCAGCTGGCTAGATCCGGCTAAAACATAACGTCATCAAATTTTGAAAACCGACATTGCGCAGACGATCCATTAGCCCAAAATATGCCCCAAGGTCAAATTCGAGCTCAATCGGACATGGTTTAGAGGTGTCTCTAATCGATCATAGTTTTGAATTTTCTGGACTTTTAAGAACTTTCGAGTTCAGATAACCAAACTTATCAATTTTTCCAAAATTGCTAGAAAACTTTCATTACAGTGTTCTAATTCCTGCATTAAAACTCTTAAAAGCATATTTTGATTGATGTGTGTTATTACATTGTGGTTGTTCTTTCGATCAAAAATGGAAAAATCCATCTATATATATAAAAATGGATTTCTGTCTGTCTGTCTGTCTGTCTGTCTGATCCTAATAGACTCGAAAACTACTGAACCGATCGGTGTGAAATTATGTATGCAGGGATTTTTGGAGCCGGGTAAGGTTCTTATGATTATTTGAGACCTCTCCCTTCACTGGAAGGGGGGCTCCTATACAAATGAAACACTAATTTCTACATAACTCGAGATCTAATCATGCAAAAGAAACCAAATTTAGCATGTGTGAGTTTTTGAAGGCAAAATGGATTTATATGGTAGCTTGAGAACCCTCATAAAGGGGGGGGGGGGAGGCTCCCATACAAATAAAACACAATATTCTGCATTACTCGGGAACTAATCAAGTAAACGGAACGAAATCTAGTATGGGGTGGTTTTTAAAGACAAAAATTGTTTCTATGTTGGTTTGAGACCCATCCCCATCTTAAGGGGGGAGGGGCTCCGATACACATGAAATACAATATTCTGCATAACTCGAGAACTAATCAAGCAAATGGAACCAAATTTAGTATGTGGTGGTTTTTGAAGACAAAAAATGGTTCTATGTTGATTTGAGACCCCTCCCCTTTCTGAAAAGGGGGGATCCCATACAAATGAAACGCACATCCTTGAATAACTCGAGAACTAATCAGGGAAATGGAACCAAATTTGGCATGTGGAAGTTTTTGAAGAAGGGAAATGGTTCTATGGTGATTTGAGACTCTTCCGCCATATAATAAGGGGGAGGGGGGGGGCTCTCAATCAAATGGAACACTAATTTCTGCATAACACGAGACCTAATAAAGCAAATGGAACCAAATTTGGCATATGGAGGTTTCTGAAGAAGATAAATGTTTCTACGGTGGTTTGGACTCCTTCGCCTTCTGGAAGGGAGTAGGAGGGGCTTTAATACAAATGAAACCCAAATTTCTGCATTACTCGGGAACTAATCAAGCAAATGGAAAAAAAATTGGAATGGACGAGTTTTTGGCATTAATGTTTTTATGATGGTTCAAAGCCCCTCCTCCCTCTTAAAAGGAGGGCTCTCATACAAATGAAACACAAATTTCAACCAAACATGAGAACTATGCCTACTGTTTTGCAAATTTGTATTCAGTGGTTCTTGGGTCCGGGAAAGCATCTTATGATAGTTCAAAACCCTCCCGCCTTTAGAAAAGGGAGGACCCCATGCAAATGAAACCAAAATTGGTATGGACGAGTTTTTGAAGGCAATAAATGTTTTTATGGTAATTTGTGACCTCTCCTCACTCTGGAAAGGGGGGTTCCCATTCATACGAGACACAAATTTGAACGAAACCTGGAAACTATCCCTACCATTATGCAAATTTGTATGCAGGGGTTTTTGGGTCCGGGAAAGGATCTTATGATAGTTCAACACCGCTCCCGCAGAAAAACTATTTTCTGCATAACTCAAGAACTAATCAAACAAATGGAACCAAATATGGCATGTGGAGGTTTTTGTAGGCAAGAAATGTTTCTACGGTGGTTTGAGACCCCCTCCTCTTTGGTAGAAGGGGCTCTCATACAAATGAAACACGAATTTGCGCCAAACGTGAGAATTATCCCAACAGGTATGACTATTTTCATGCAGGGATTTTTGGAGTCGGGGAAGGTTATTAGGATGGTTCAAGACCCCGCCCGCATCTGGAAGGGGTGCTCCCACACCAATTAAACACAAATTTCTGCATAGTTCGAGAACTAATCAAGCAAATGGAACCAAATTTGGGATGTGGGGGTTTTCGGAACCAAGAAATGTTTCTATGGAGGTTTGAGACTCCTCCCCTCTCTGGAAGGGATGGACTCTCATGAAAACTAGACACAAATGTCAACAAAACATGAAAATCATACCTACTGTTATGAAAACTTATATGTAGGGGTTGTTGAGGCCGGAAAAGGTTCTTATGATGGTTCGAAGCTCCTTCCCCGCCTGGAAGGGGAGGACTTCCATACAAATGAAACACAAATTTATGCAAAGCTCGAGTCCTTGGAGTTGGAGTTCTTCAAATAGAACCAACTTTGGCATGTGGGGTTTTTTGGGCAGGATTTTTTTCTTAGGTGGTTCGAGACGCCTTCCCTCTGGAGAGGGGGAAGGAGGGCTCTCAAACCAATGAAACATAAATTTGAACCAAACATGAGAATTATCCATGCAACTCAAACATAAAATGTGTATTTCTCGGGTACGAAGCATGTTCTGATAACAGTTTGAACCCCTTCTTAGTCAAGATTGGGGGATGCTTGAGTTACTCTCAGTTCTACATTATGCACAAGAAGGTCTAAGGTTACGTAAGAGAAAATGACATTCAATCTGACAGGATACGGCGTAGTTTGAAGATAAATGATTTGTTTATGAAATGCTACTACACATAGAGAAAAACTTTGGTACAAATAAGCAATTCGAGGGTTAAATTAAAAATACACACCTACGTTTAATTTTGCAGATATTACACAAATCATCAAACGAAAATATTTTACCAAAACCCATTCCTAAAATTAACATAATAGCGCCAGTGAAATTAAATTTTTAACTCGAAAGTTTACGTTCAGGAAATTCAAAATCTTAGTCGGTTTGTGGCGACCCTAAGCCTTTGACGATGGAGCCCAAGTTATGCATATTTTGGGTTAATGGATCGGTTACAAATTGTAAATTTTTTAAATCAATAATATCATCAGTAATTTCTCTTCGATGAGCAAAAATCTATTTAAGAAATCAATTCTTTGATTAAAGATAGAACCAGATCTCAAAATATGGCACCAAAACACAACCTTCAATTTTCGATTTTTCGTTTCATATGAATTTTAAATTAGCATGGTTAAAAATGTCAAACCTTTGATGAATTAAGGAAACCACTTAACTATGTCCGATATAGCTCAAATTTGGCAAAAGGTTACATATAAGAAAATAAAACATGTTAGCAATGTCGTTTATTTTACAACTTCAAAAATGCCATTTTCATTGGCACCCTACTGTGCACTGCTGGTCGTCGTTATTTAAAATAGACTGTTTGACGTCACGTACAAAATTTTTACACGACAGCTCATCTTAGCTCATTATCATTCAAATTCTTATTGTAGATGTTATCATCATTTGAATAATTGACCTACTCTTTTAGTTTTTCAAAAAATCAATCAATATTTTCCGATTCTGGATATCAAGTGGCACAGTTAACCTATTCCAATTCTCCTAGAAGCTATTTCAAGGTACGAATTAATGACAAGGGAAAACAACACATGAACCCATATCTTACACTAACGATCTTGTTCGATAACCAGAATGCTATTTAAAACGTGACAAAAACGGTAATCTTCTGTAACTCCTTGAAACACCAAATAGAAAGTCGCAAATTTCAGCGAAAATCTCTTAGGAAAAGAAAGAAAGTCAAGTTTCGCGCAGCAAGCAACGAAGAGTCTAAATCAGATTAGCTCAACCAATCTCTATGCCTAAAATTATGCTCCAAATCACCGCAAAAAATCACTAGCCACAACAGTCAGGCTCATAATTTAGCAAAAGCGTAGCAAAACGAATTCCCTCCTCCATTGCCACTAGGCGATGAATGAAATTTCAAAATCACTGAGATTGCACTTGATCACTATCATCCAGTGCCACCAAAACAAAAACAATTCCCAAACAAGAAGACCCAGCCAAAATGTGTTTACCCATTTCCCACCCTTATCCATTTAACGCCAAAAAAAAAATATATATTAAAATCTTAGACAATGATTCATCACTATCACATGAAGCGACCACTTCGGGGGGAGGAGTAATCCCTCGCTGGCTTCCAAACGACAATCTTCGCAGTTGGCCATGATGGTTGCAATTTCGCCGCACAAAAGAAAACGAGAGAAGTGAAACCCTAATTATGAATTCCCCTCCCGATGCAATTCCTCCCACGCACAGAAAATAACCCATTCTTTCGCTCTGCTCTCACTTTCAGACGCATCCAGATGGAGATGACCGGACATCAACCCGTGTGACGCAGCTTAACTACCGTTGAAACTCCCCCGCTGAGCCTTTCATTTTAAAAGCTACATTTTTAAAATACAAAAGAGCCTTCTTCTTTTCCCCTTCCTCCATCCCACAAATAGACACACATACAGATACCTTCAAACCCCATCCCGGGAAATTGCGGAATAAGTACCGAAAAAAAAACACAAAAGCAATTGTTTCCGGAGTCAAATTTGCAATTACAATTGCATCGGTAAAAACGAGATGACCTGCATCAGAAGCAGAATGCGGCTTCCAGCGGCGATAATGATGATAGTGCTGCTCATCGAGATCAGCAGCAGCCTGGCATGGGCGAATGAGCAGCAATCGACATCGACGCCAGCGGAACAACAACCGGTGGCGGCGGCTCTGTACGGTGCCGATGCCGAGCTCAAGGGCAACGACGATGGATACGATTTTTTCTCCATCGATCAACTGTTCATGAACAACCCGCAGTACGCCAAATTACTCAGCGATCTGCAGGCACACACGATCGGCAGTAATTGGCGGCGGAAGCGAGATGTTGGAGACGAGGAACCCCTTGCAGAGAGTCCCGTCGAAACGGTTGTCCCGGAAGAGACAAGCCCAACGTCTCCGATTGCCGAAATCACCGAAGTAACCAAAGACATGAAGGAGACTAAGGAAACGAGCGGACCGACCGAAAATTTGGAAGGTCGAACGACGCCGCTGAAGATTCAGAGCACGCTTCAAACCACAACATCCAGTTCGTTTGGATTCTCCGGATCTACCGAGCGGGCGAGCGAAGAACCCACGAGTGCGGCACCGATGCGAAGCAGTACTCCTCGGCGACTTATCCACAACAAGAACAAGAGCAAAAACAAGAACGGCAACAACAAGAACAACCAGAACAAGCAACAGCAGCAGCAGCAGGACACGGCCAGCACGCTGACGGCCACGAACGTTAACAAGTTTACGGTGACCAACTCTCCGTCCGCCACTTCGCCGCTGCTGTCCTCGACATCACCACTTTCGTCGTCCTCGTCGGTCGCCGCCACATCCACCTTGACGACCAATCCCGCCGCCAGCAGTAGCAGCAACATGGCAGCAGCCGCCGCAGCAGTGGCCAACGCGACCTCAGCCGCCGGTAGCAACAATAAAGATAAGGTAGGTTTCGGGTGCTGTGATCGGGAATGGGAATGGGTTGGATTTCGCGATGATGACTATTTTTTAGGGACGGGTTTCAAGCAGATTAAGCAGCACTTGGGACATTTGATGAAGCTGTATGGGATTCACAATTAGAACTGCCAAAATTTAGACTGGAAAGTGTGAGCTGTTGAGTGGAATACCTGTAACTTAAATATGAGAAGAAAGATTAGTATTTTCCATTTAATTCCAACTACTTTTAAAACTTATCTTGACAGATACGCGTATCTCGTCTACAATGCACAGTGGGCAAGAACTGGTGAAAACTAAGGAAAAAATCTGTAACTTTTGTCGCTTTTAAGCGTAGCTTGTAAACAAGGCCATTTCTGCTTGGAAATTGTCTGGGAAATCGAATGGAAGTGGGTTTAATCACCGCATGGATAAGGTTATGGAGTTATAGAGCTTATTTTACCCCACTTCCCCTTATATTCTTGAATAATTTATAGACATCTTTGCATGGAGAAGCTCAAGATCAACAAAATAGTTATAGTCCCATGTGAAATTTCCTGTAAAATCGAATAGAAGCTGTTTCATTTACCGCAAGACTCTGTGAACAAAGATATGGCTGGTTTTACCCCACTTCCCCTTGTATTCTTGAAAAGTTTATAGATATCTTCGCTCCGACTGGGTCAGAATCAACCAAATAGTGCTAATCCAATGTAAAATAATTTCATCTTCCACACGGCTCTGTGAACAATGATATGGCTGATTTGACCCTACTTCCCCTTATATTAATGCATAATTTATTGATATCTTTGCTCGGAGTCGCTCGAGATCAACAAAATAGGGCTAGTCCAATCTGAAATTTCCTGGAAAATCAAATAGAGGTTGTTTCAATCACCACACGGCTCTGACAACGAAGATATAGCTGATTTCATCCCAGTTTAACCCATATAGTTGAATTATTTATCCCAAGAATATGAGAGAAAGTCGGATAAGATCAGCTTAATCTTGGTTCACAGAGCCGTGTGATATATAAAACAACCTTTATTCGGTTTTCCAAGAGATTTCACATAGGATTAGCCCAATTTTGTTGATCTTGAGCCGCTCAGAGCAAAGTTATCTATAAATTATTCAAAAATATAAGGGGAAGTGGGATAAAATAAGCTCTATAACTCCAAAACCATATCCGTGCGGTGTTTGAACCCAGTTCCTTTCGATTCCTCAGACAATTTCCAAGCGGAAATGGCCTTGTTTACATGCCACGTTTAACAGCGACAAAAATTACATATTTTTTCCTTAGTTTTCATCAGTTCTTGCCCACTGTGCAATGTGCAGACTTCTTCATTGTCGTGTACTAATACTAGACTCTTTCTTCTTATTTTCTAGTTAATATTTACACGTTAATCTCTCTGCTTACTTCTTATCCATCTGAATTTACCTTCAAAAACGAGCATTAGACTCAGACAATTTCATGACCATGGAATAAAGTTCCCAATTGTAGGGACTTATTAAAAGCATGCAAATTGCTTTCCGATCATGAAAAGTTTTCTTCAGCTCCGCAATCTCTACATAAACTAACATTATTGTACGAGTACGATTCCGGGCATACGTGAGAAGGCGAAATGAAATAGGCCAGTTCTAGACAAAATCGTCAAAAGATCGAAAGTAACAGTTGTAAACAATGACTTAAAACGGAAATTTTCTGGAAATTCCAGGTTGTTTACATCTATATCCGCTACCGACGGGAAGGTAATCACTCCCTGTATCTGTTTCTGATGCTATTTTGATTGTCGGAGCAAGCAGATCCTAGAAAAATACGCTAGAAATCATTGTTTACATATGTTACTTTTGACTTTTTGACTATTTTGTCCAGATTTTACGATTTCATCAATTTTCTCAAGCCACTCCTTCGTTTGACCAATCCGCTCTCAAAAACAATCAACCAAAACTTGTCGATTGCTATGATCACAAACGCGTTTACTAGCAGGTTATAACAGGGATGCCAGATATTTTTTTCAAATGTCTGTAATAAAAATTTGAAATGTCTGGGAATGTCTTTAAAAGTCTGAAAATTTTTTTTTAGAAAATTAGACTTATTTTCAACGAAACGGCGTAATAAGAAAACGAGTTATTATCGCTATTTGTGTGATTATGTATACATGTCTGCATCTTTTTCTTGGAAATGAACTGAAGCTTGAAGCATTCGCATAGATGACACAATTTTCCACTCTCCAGTAACGCTCTTTCCAGTTTTGTATTTTAAAATCAAAATTTAGTTTTCATTTGATAAATTCAACAGACTTTTTTTTATTCAACAATAACCATTGATAGTGTGTACCATATTTTAATATGGTGTCATCATCACTCATGATCATCAATATCATTATGGTCGTATGAATGATTTTTGTATAGACTGCTTCTTCGGTTATTCAGTGATTATCTCTTAAATTTCAGGGAAACTCTCTCCAGATCTTCTGCAAGGCTCTTTGATTTATTCTGGGAAGTTTCCTCCTGAAATTCAGGCTAAATTCCTCATGAACTTCTTGGCAGTCACTCTTTATTTTCTACGAAATTTACATTCAAGAACCTTATCTTCCCTTCCAGAAACATTTGGCAATTTTTTTCCTGAACATAGTTACTTTTTAAACTTCTGGTAAGTCCCATTCTGAACTACGAGGAAAGTTTCTGCAAAACTTTGAGAAAATACTCTTCAGAATTTCTTGGAAAATCTTCTTAAGTTGCTAGAAGTTTCTTCCTGAGCTTCTGAGAAGTTCTTTTCTGAACTGCCGAAATAATCTCTTCTGAATTTCAGAGTCCTGAACTTCGGGGAAGTTTGTTCCGGAAACTCCCCCCTTTCTTGTTTCTGAGAAATTCCTGCTTGAACTACTTGAAAGATCTCTCTATACTTCTGGAAAGGTTCTTCCTGATTTTATCTATAGAATTTACCATAACTTCTGAGATTTTGTGAACTTCGAGCAGTTCTCATTCTGAAATACTGGAATGTTTGATTCGGAACTTTAGGGAAGCTCTCTTGCACTTCTGGGTAGCTCCAACTGAACTTTTGATCTCTTCGCAACTTCTGAGAAGTCCTCTTGTGAACTTCTGAGGAGTTTACTTTACTGATTTTTTTTGAAAAATACCTTCTTGACCCTAGAGGTAGTGTCCTCTATGGTAAGTTTCGTCCTGAAATTCGGGGAAGTTTTTTTTCTGAGCTTATTCTTTTCAAACTTCTGATTGGTCCCATCCGGGACTGCAAGGAAAATTTTATTCCAAAATTTTTAGGAAAATTCCCTTGAAATTTGTTTTTGAAGTTTCTTCCTGGAATTCTGAGAAGTCCTCTTCTGTACTTTTGGAAAGTTTTCTCCAGAACTTTGAGGAAGTTTGATCCGGAACTATTGGGAAATTCGTGCTAAAATTAGAAGGAAGTACCCCCAATGCTCCTGGAAAGTTTCAATCTGTTCTCCCTAAAGAATTTTGAGAAATCCTAAATCTGAAATGCAGAATGTTGTCCTCTGAGCTTTGGAAAAGCTGCCAAGCATACTAGGAAGTTCCAACTAACTTTTCGAGAAGTTTCTTCCAAAACTTCTGGGAAGTTATTTTCCTGAAGGTAGTGATTGAAGGTAGTGCCTTGGTTATCTCTCGTCTGAAATTTGGGAAAGTGTTTTTCTCGAACTTCTGGGAAGTTCAATCTGAAATTTCTGGGAAGAACTCCAAAACCACTGAAAAATTCCAAACTTCAGAGAAGTCCTTTCCCCTCCACTTCTTCCTGAAGCTCTGATAAGTCCTCTCCTGATTCTTGGGGAAGTTCTGTCTTAAAATTCTGGTAAGTATGAATTTTTGAAGGTTCTTTTCGCATGAATTGCTTGCTCCCAATACTTCTGAGAAGTTTCTACCTGGCCGTAGGAGATTTTTTTTTTATGAAGTCTCTAAGTTTCTCAAATATGATTGATGGGTTTCGCATGGGTTTGAACACGCGTGGGATTGAACATTACCATAAGTAGGGACTCCATGTTACCCTTGGAAACGGCCTTTACAATACTTATCTCCTGGCCCTTGTGTCTCCAAGTGGCTCACCGCTTTCGTTTCTTCGAGGATTTCTACTTTAAATGATACCTACGATATTTTAAAACATTTCATCAAAGCTTCTTACCTTATCTAATATACTGCGTTTAAATACTATACTGCGTACGTTTTAAATCCGAACTTCATAGAATACCTTTATTTAAATTTAAACAATATTTCAAATGTCTGTAAAAGTCTGCAACATAAATAAAATGTCTGCAAAATGTCTGCATCGTTAAAAAAGTCTGCAATAAAATTGAAAAGTCTGCAAATTTACAGACATGTCTGTGAATATGGCATCTCTGGGTTATAAGACAGACGTACACGCTCGTTTGTAGTTACTCAAAACTGAGAAGAAAACGACTGAGTTTCGTTAAAAGTGGAACTAACCTAATTAGGGTTACTATTTTTGGTTAACTAGGCCACTTGTCAAAATTAGAGTAAACACTACTCAGTATCTTATTTTAGCTGATTAAACAATCTGAGTAAACGTTTCCTTCAAATCCGATGCGCCTTGGCGGAATGTTTTTTATGCTGTAATTTGTTTATTTTTAATTCCATAATTATTTTTTTCTATTATTGAATTTTCCGGTCCACACTTTAAAAGCTTGTCAGCGATCGTTTCACGGGAATCTTGTAGTATTGGTGATACGGTGGAGATGTGACAGCTAAATACTTTAAAGTAACGATACCTAAGTTTTATTTACATAAAAATACATTTTCCTTACCTTTCAACTTCAGAAACGGTTCTGAATCAATATCCGATTCATCGACTTAACCTTGGACAGAAACACGTTTTTCGCTTTTTCCAGCTTTATTATAATTACTCTATTTTAATAAGTATAGCACTTTTACAATCAGAGTAGCATTTACTCAGTTTCCTTATTTCAAGTTACTCAGTTTTTGACAATTAGCATGGAAATACGAAACTGAGTGAAAGTTATTCTATTTAGAGTAGATCTGAACGAGCGTGTGCACAACTAAACTTTTATGTCGTTTTCGGTTAATGCCAGTGCGAAACTATGTTCGCCCTACACGGTAAGATAAGATTGCCGAAAATAAGGTTTTCATTTTACGGAAAATTAGGATTTAATACTCAGTCTAGGGTTTTTTTTCATTAGGGCGTATCTACAATTGAGAGATTCTCTCCGGGCTCGCTCTCTTTCATTCATTACAGCGCCATTATAACACTTACGAGGCATTCTTTAGTACAGATCGAAACACAACAGTGCTGACTAGCATACTCTACAAATAGTAGAATGAAAAACGTAAAGGTGATTGGTTTATGAATGAAAGAGAGCGAGCCCGGAGAGAATCTCTCAACTGTAGATTCGCCCTAATGAAAAAAAAACCCTTGAAGTATCGGTAAAATTTACCGAAAGAAAACGTTTAATTTTACCTTTTATTTTAGTATAGTGAATTTGCAAATTTTATCGTTATATTTTACTAAAAATTATTTTAAAGTGCTCTCAGTGGGTTGCAACCAATTTCGGTAAAAAGAACCGTACAAAATAAGTAAATGTTAACGTCTTCTCCTGCCTGCCAACACTACCAAAATTTCGGTAATCCATGTTTACCGATTATTTCAGTTTGTGCACTTTTGTGCGGGTTTCGGTATTTTTTACCGACTTTTCTGTAACCTTATCTTAGCGTGTTGGTCAGCTGTCAAAACGTTCTTTTATTCAATCGGGTCGGATCTGAATCCGCTCTCGATCCGACCCAAGATCGATGAGGTTCGCTCTCAACTTTATTCGAAGTCCAACCTGGATTCACCAATACACAAACATGAACTGTCAAAATAAAATGTTTATGTTTGTTTATGTTTTGTACTAATACCATCAAACTTCGTCCTGGACCCGTTTTCGTTCGGTAATGGCTGGTCAGAGTCAGACCTGACCTGGTTTAAAACAGAAAACGATATTACTTTGTCATTGATCTTTAGATTGACAAGGTGTAGCTTGGGGATGCTTGGTAAAAGTTTGTGTTCCTGTTTCAAAATACTACCTCACAATGCTCTCTGCTCAATTTCAAACTACTTCTATTCAATTTTCACAGCCTGCCGTGAGCTAACGGAACTATCAATACTTTCTCTTAACAACTTTGTTCTAGCAAAAAAATTGCTGTCTACTCCTAGAGCCTCATGGTGATGAGAAATTATTTCCTTCTCAAAACAACATCATCAAAGTGTAGTTCTCATTTCATTTCCTCTCAAGGATATGTTAGACAAAGTGACAGTAACGACGAACGGGATTCTCCGTTTAAAAACAAACAAATGCAAGAGACAGCAGACTTCACGGTACAATACCGATGAGTAGAGGCAATGGTTTACAAATAAGAGAGGAAACATGGGCTCTCTCAAAAGCAACAGTGATGCCATAGCTGCCGCTCAACAGCGAAGCATTATTTATTGTTGCGCCCTGTTGGACAGTTTCGAAACAAATTTTTTCTGGCACTATCACCCAGATCATGGACAGTATAATTATAAGCATAAACCAACCTTAAATGAGTGGATGAAACATGAAAAAAGAAGTGATTTCAGATCATCTAAATATGAAATAAATTTAACTCCATGTACTACATCACAATCTGGCAACACGCCTGGATGTGAGAAGGAGCTGATGAAGCAATTCCCTCCGGTACATGCGACCAAATGCTAAATTTGAGCGAACTTCTTTAGCAGTTAGGAAACTGATGGTTTTCTGGATTATGTATTTTAAATCTGTTAAATGACAGTAATTGATTGGTGATCATGATCATGATTTATACATCGAATCATCAGCCCGCTAGATAGAATTTATTTTTGTATTATGAAATGTGAGTTTTTTTCAGAACATGTAGGAGTTTGCCAGTGTCTATCTCCTAACAACTGATTATAGCAGTCACCCCTGATTAGGCCAGTTCCTACCCTATTCTTTCATTAAATGTATTCATGTAGTCTAATTTTGACAAGTGACCTAGTTAATCAAAAATGAGTAATGCTATAGTTACTCTAATTAGTGTAGTTCCACTTTTAACGAAACTGAGTTTTCTACTCAGTTTTCAGTAAATACAAACGAGCGTGTACGTCTGCCTTATAACCTATAGACACTCTAGTAATAGACCGGACAACGTGCCGCCATGATGTATCCAAAACGAACATTTCCACGCATTTCCCATACGATTTGACGGTTGTTTTGGATACATCAACTGTGCCAGACTCACGTTGTCCGGTCTATTACTAGAGTGTCTATATTATAACCTGCTTATAAACGAGTTTGTGATCATAGCAATCGACATGTTTTGGTAAATTGTTTTTGAGAGCGGTTTGGAAAAATTGACGTTAGCAGCAAATCGTGAAATCTAAACAAAATAGTGAAATGGTCGCAAGTAACATTTGTAAACAATGACTTCTAGCGTATTTTTCTGAGATCTGATTGCTCCTGCAAACAAAATTGCATCAGATACAGACTTGCTTTATTAGTTGGTTAAACCACATGTACTCGAAAACGCTACTGCTTTCGCTGCCTCTAATAAAAATTTTTTTTTCATACGCATTTAAGCGGATCGAAGCTGGATAAAAACGAAGCTGCCGATAATAGGTCCACTCAGCTGAGGAGTTTGGCGTTTGATAAAAACATTTCCAAGCGATGCTGGTTAATTCTGTGAATTGTTATAGATAGAGGAGTACGGAGCAAATAAATGCAAACAAACAAAAACAGCAGATGTGTGCCCTTGCTTACCTGAAATATGTAGATCTGGTAAATAGGTAGTTTATATCAATAAAATTCCATGGCACGTTGATCTTGAGGTTTGTATAGGCAGGAGCAAGAACCATAGGTGACATGCAAATGTGACTCATATCCCCAATGATCCGTAGGTTTCGATTATATTTTGAGGGCGATGGATTTTTAAAGGCATCCCTGAGGTTCTTGGTAATACTGAAGATTCTTAGGAAAGCCAGACTTGGGGACTTCTGTGGAGAATTTTAGGGATTCTTGAGAAAATTAATGATTCCTGGAGAAAAACTTTTGCATTAAAAAAAGACAGTATCACAAGGGCTGAAAAAAAAATTACGAAGCATAAACTCATGCAAAAAGTTTTAATAATATCTTACGTCTATTTATCATTAAGGATTAGTTAAACGTTTGCATCAAAATAATAGACTATTTTCGGATAGTGATAAAAAAAAAGCTAAGAGAGGTAATTGCTTTTGATAAATTTACTATGGAAGGCAATTATTTAAGCTTACTTGCAAAAAAATCGACGCCCTTGCGTATATGCATGTTTTAGAGTTCTTTCTTCGTTTTATTTATCAATTCCTCCTCAGTTTTCACGACAAAATTGTTGGAGTAGATCTTACGCTTTAGGTTGGCCCAGAAATTCTCGATGGGACGCTGCTGGGGGACCTTGGACGGGTTCACCACCTTGCGTACCACATCGATATTCAGCCACTCCATCTCCTCCAACGATCGCTTCAAATAGTAAGCCGACGCCAGATCCGGTCGGAACACCTCGTTTTCACCCTTATGGTATTTCTTGATGAACAACGCAACTTTCGGCAGGCATTTAGCACTATGAATTTCCCCGTTCACGGTCAGTTCGGAGCGAAAGAAGAGCAGCTTTGACATCCCCTTCTCGCTGATTGTCAGCCACATCAGCACCTTCTTGGGGAACATGGTGTGTGGAATGAACTTCACCTCGGAGCTCACTTCCTTCGTGGTGTAGGTAAAATACGAAGGCCCTGCCAGTCGTCGCCATTCAGGGTGAGGTCTCGTCGTCCATCACCACCGCCATGTCACGATTCGCCAGGAAAATCGAGTTGACCATCTTATTCAGCCGCTGCCGCTGCGTCATTGCCTGTAGCTCCGAAATCAGTGGACGCGACTTTCGCTTCCTGACGTTTTCGTTCGGTCGTCCTCTTCAGCATCCTTTGGAGCTTCTTGTCGCTCAGGGTCATCGGCCGGCCGGAACCGGGCTTTCTTTTGATGCTCTGATTGTTGTCTAATAGTGCCAAGATGTTGTAGATGCCGGAACGGGCGTATCCGGCGTCCACAAAGTGTCACACGATGTCCGTTTTCGACGCGGCGGGGTGCCGTTCATTGATCGCGCACACTTCTGAACGGAGTTGCTTCACTGTTTTTGCCATCACGATTAGAGTTCGACTGATAGAGCTGTCAAATTTTGTCCGCTGACTCATGGGTTACTATGATTGATGCTGCATGAGTAGTTTTTTTTAGTGCGGATGAAACCAATGAAAAATCGGAAATTTTTGTCAAGGTTTCTTAATAAGCTAGACTTTCAGCTTGTTCGTCTCTGGTAGAGCAAAACGATGGGAGCGCATGTAAGAGCCCTCCTCAGAGGTAGTGATTGTAAGTCCTTTTAAAAAAAATCTGTACAATCTTGTCTAATTATGGTCGTGGTATTCAGTTTCGTAAGTCCTTGTCGTCTTTGGATGGGGTGGTCCGTTGTCGTAGTTTGGTCGGTTTGTTATGAGTTGAAATTTTGTGGGCAAATACTGCGGAGGAGGGGGGGAATAGTGACCGGGTATCCAAGTGATTGTTCCATTGGTACTGTGCATAATGATAGCCTGGAGCCAAACTTGGGTTGGGATTTCTGAGTTGAGGGCCGCAACAACGCTTTCTAAGTCAGTGAAGACAGACACAACCATCCAGACAGCTAGGACTTCGATCAAGAAAATGTTAAACTGTTTTGACCTTGTGGAACTGTGTTGTTGGTTGGTGATTTCGATGCCGATGTATCGAATGACGTGACCACTTTCGTGTTTGCACTAGCCCTAAGGGCACTTCGAAGAGTGTCCTCAATTGCTGCAGATGGGGGGTTCCAGCATTTGACTCGACACCAGTAGACTTCGGTCACCGTAGGGAGTACCTAGTTGGCGAGGCAGATATGCGTAAAGCCGCTTTTATTCAGTGGAATACTGATCATTTTACAAAACCGCTTCCGTACCTTGGAGGACCTTAGGTAGTAAATCGGACCTTAACCATATCCGTTGAAAAGAACGATGAAAAGATATTCTTCAGCCCTTGCTTCACTTTTTCGATCAGCTGCTCCTCGGATTTGGCCTTCAAATTGTTGAAATAAAACATCTGTTGTCATCTTTGACAAAAAATTCTCGATTAGCCGGTGCTGGGAACGTTCAGAGAGATAGCTTTTTTTCAGTACCGAAATTATCAGGTGATTGGGTCTTCCCTTAGCGTAGTCAGTAAAGGCGCGGAAAAGCAACAACATGTTGGAGGGGGCTGGGCTCGATTCCCGGTCTGGTATAGATTTGTTTTGATAAGGAAAATTTCTCGACTCCCTGACATTGGGTATGATTGTGCTTGCCTCACAATCATACTAAGGCAAACATGGTACCTGGTATCGAAAGCTCTTAATTAATAGCTGTGGAAGTGCATTTAGAACACAAAGTTGAGAGAACGCAACAAGCTAATTGCGACAGCAATTAGCTTAAAACGCTAAGAAATCAGTGATCAGGTGATCCATCTCTTCTAAAGGCTTTTTGGTATAGTAAGCCGACGCCAGGTCCGGTAAGAATACACCTTCTTTGCGTCGTGATGCTTCCGGATGAAAACAGTCCCTTCCGGCATGCATGCATTACTGAATGTCCCAAAGAAGTGGACAGTGGCTGCGAAATTTATATCCCACTGATGGCCATCCTCAAAGAATCCTGTTCGGGAACTTGCAGTGGTCCTTGTTAAGGAACGTAAAATATCCGGTTCCCTGCCACTCGTTGCAGTCCAGGGTCAGATATATCCAATCGTTCAATACCCGCACTACATTGCGCTTCGCAAAAAAAAAATCCTCTTGACCATTGTCATGAATTCGAGAAAAAGACAAAATTCATCGTGAACTGAATCAAATTATCATGAACTAAAAGAAGTTTGAAGGGAAAAATGGTGAAAACGTGAACACGGTTCGTTGTCATTTTCGGGAAAGCTTTTTTTCTGTGTTCTGGGTGGTGACTGACTTGAACCTGAGTTTCCATATTAAACCGCCTATGGACTGGAGGTACCCTCTCCTAGGTTTGCACTTCAGCTTTTGCTGCATTTTCGACCCTAGCAAAGGAAAATAACAAGCTGATATCATATAAGTAACAAGTTCTGTTATCCCAGTTATCGTTTTGATTTCCACTGTTATTGCATAACAAATTTAGTTATCACCATTGGCAAATTTTGTTATCATATGTTATCATTTCGAACACACTGTTTTTTTTAACGTCATAAGTTGAATTGTAAAACTATACATATTTCCAGGAGTTTGAACAAGACATTTTGCTTTTAATCAAAATATTTGCATGAGAATTTGGTATCAAATTGATAACATAATTTGAAACCATTTCAATAAATTTCCTAACAATACAGGATTTGTTATCAAGTTGTTCTAAGTGATAACAAAATATGTTGTTATGATATTCAACGAGTATTATTTTGTTATTCATTCTGTTATTTAGGCCGGTTTTTTTCAGCCTCAATGATAACATATTCAGTGATAAAAAAAATGGTAACCTGGTATTAGAATTTGTTATCAATTTGGTATAATCCTTTGCTCGGGGAGTCACTTCGGACCACCTCGGAACGAGTTCCAGGATTTATCGATTTTTTAATTGACCTATGATCAATTAAACCAATGACCTTTTGATGGTCAGCCACAAAAGAACCTTCTTCGGGAACATGATGTGAAATATCCGGTCCTCTGCCAGTCGTTGCCAGCCAGGGTCAGATATGTCTCATCAGCAAGCACCACCTCATGGCGGTTCACCGGGAAAATCTCCATTGTCTTCAGCCGCTGCTTTTGGGAATTGGCTTGCTGCTCCGAGGAAATTTTAGAATTTGGAAATTCAACTTTAAGTAGAACATTTTACGATCACCACAAGTAAGACTGTTGTGCTTCTTTCAGTCGGCAGGATTTCTTCTGAAGGATCGTTTTCAACCATCGAGGTGAACAATTCTAACAAAGCTAAGTAGTTTGACAGAACAGATGAGATGAGTATTTCACCGTCCATCTCATTGGTCGCAGACTTGTCGAATGAACAGATTACAATGTCTGGAAAATGGCAAGCCTTTTTGCCATTTTCCTTACGAACTGTATCATATCTTTAAACAATGTCTTCCTGCAGATAGGAATTGTTTTGGTCAATCCAATTTAGCGAATGAGCATAATTCTATGGTTTTTTTTTTCATTAGGGCGAATCTGCAATTGAGAGACTCTCTTTGAGTACTTTCCCTTTCGTTCATATTCCATTCAGCGTTATGTTTTTCATTCAACTATTTGTAGAGTATGGTAGCCAGCACTGTTGTGTTTCTATCTGTACTAAAGAATCCATCAAAAGATTTATAATGGCGCTGTAATAAATGAAAGAGAGCGAGAAAGGAGAGAGCCTCTCATTGTTAGATTCGCCCTTTTGAAAAAAAATCCTGGAATTTCATTTTTCTGCTGGTCGGATATATGAGCGCAAACGTTCATTCCAATTTTCAACAAATTCAACAGTTCATTCAGTGTCTTCAGCTATCCCGATTACTTTTTTCCCAGGAAGTTTGATCAAAAACATGTCCATCTTCGTCCATCAAACAGGCGTTTAAAGCTGGTTCCCTTGCATGAAAAAAACCATTCATTGCATACCTTTTTCGGAACTAGCTTAAACTCGTAAATTACGTGGCTGGGTATCTAAGTGTTTACCCGTTCTGATCACTGACCCTAGTAGCACGCTTGTTGCCATTCGGTTGAGATAACATAAATATGACTTGCTAAGTCATAATCAAGTTACGACAACTAATAATGACCGTGGTGTGCTACTTGTTGGGTAGATGGTCGGGATTTCTATTCCAGGCCCGTCCTCTTCCTTGCCATTTGTCACTTGTCTCTTTTTATCACCACTAGATTTAAAATCAGAAGAAGTCTACTGCGCTTTCACACCAACCACAGTGAATCCATGAACTATAAATAACCTGCCTCACAAACACGAATCTATCCTTCCCTTGACAATTATGGAGACGCAGAGGTAAACACGGTATCTAACCAATGATTGTCAAACTAATCATCCTTCCTCCCTCAAGAAGACCGTGAGGACGTGGCCGGTGCCGCTACTAATCTATAAATATAATGAACTAGTGAACTTGTACATTGGAGATGTAAAGCTACTCCTAAGCTCCATATATGTGGTTCTCTGTGCAATTAAACTAGTTCTAGTTCTGTAACGGAGTAGCAACTACTAAACGCACAGCCTTTTTCCAAAAAATATGAATTGAAATTCAACTTTAATCAAACCCGTAGTGGACTACCGTTCAAATGCCCTCCGCTCGTTTTCGAACTTGTATCTTTCAATTTCAAAACCTGCAGTTGCCCTATACGGAACTATCAATACACTTTCTCTTCATGTCTATTCGTTATAGCAATCAAATTACTGTCCACTCCTAGCGCTTTGCATGGAGATGAGAAATTATCTGCTTCTGACAAACTGCATCAGTATATGTTATTCATTTTTATACACGAGGCTAAGCTCATTTTGGCCTGGCAATGTAAACCATTCATTTCTGTCATTATTGCATCATTGTTCAGTTCATTATTATTTATGTAAACGATTATTCATTTAACAAAAACGTTGAAACAGAAAATTAATAATAAAAAAAAAGAACGGCAGCAAAAACTGTTTCAACAACAAGCAGCGAATTTCTAGGTCAATACTGATTAACAAACCCGAAATATTACGGTCTTGTGTGTGTTTTGAACCTAACACCCATTGTATGGCGATGGTTTCATGGAAGAAATTAGTTTGCAACAGTCGATTAAGTGACCATGGAAAACCGTCTCTATCGCAGATTCAACATCCCATTTCAAAATGCCTCGGGAATAACGCCAATTTCAAGGCAACCTTCACATACAAAAAGCCCCGCGTATAAACATTACCAATATATCAAAATTTCCAAACTAGGCATGCATTAAGTATTATTTGGAAATAGGTTTTAGCAAGAAATGTAAAATCAGATGGATCTCACCAAATGCCGTTTCCAAGAAAAATAAAATTATCGATGCTGATTCATTATATATTTCATTTACTCACGATGAAATTATTGCAATCAAATATCGGAATCCCTCTGTATTGAGCTCTCAATTGAGCTTGAAGCTGAACTATTTTTTTTTTGTTTTTGAGTGGAGCTGCAATAATGCAAACCTTTCATTCAAAATTCAAATTGACACATCCAGAGAACAGGCATGTCATGCTGTTTTCGCTGTGAATCTCCATGAAGTCGGAATAATAATACCCCCCCCCCCCATCAAACCTTTGAACTTTTCTCCTAACAGCAAACAGGCACCACAAATGATAACCCCTGCTGATTGCGTGTCTCAATGCTGCAACGATTCCTATCTGTTAGCCGCATTGCATCGCTCGAATCGTACGGTAGATAATTTTCACCTTTTTGACCAGCAGAACACACTGAGAACGGACGAGCGGGCAACGGACAGATCATCCATCCATGCCGAGAACAAAACACGGGACAAAACCGTTCTTAGCCACCCCCCCTTCACACTTTCTGGTCTTAGTGCGGAGCTCGGGATGGTGAGATCGAGAACCGTTACCGGCGCACGGTACCATCTTCTCGCCGCCGCCACCGTTCTTTCGCTCGTTTGTTCGTTAAGATGATCAAATTATCACTCTCACATCTTGCACTCTTTAGCGGGTCGCCATCCTGGTCGGTTCCTTGGAAAAAAATATAATAAATACAAATCTAATAACAGTATTCAATCGGCGAAGATCTCCACGATAGTAAGTAAGAAACAACTACAACAACAACAACAATAACAAACGGCAGCATTGCTCGAAGGTGTCGATTGCAATTTCCGTGCGCCTACTGCGATGATGAAGGGTCTCGCTCGGTCCAAATTCCATAAGTCTCCGCCTTCTTGATAAACACGGGTATTTTAAAACTGACGACGACGAAGATGACGATGGTGGTGAAGAGCCTGTGCCATTGAAATCGCTCTTGAGCCATTCAACCGTCCCATGTCCATTCAAAAGTCATCCTTACCGTACCTACCTTTCTGCTGGAGGGCAATAAATTGAAGTCGGCGCGCAGTTTTCACTTCCTAAGCAACTGAAGATTTTTGAGAAAGGAAAAAAGGGCTCCATTCAAGTGCAAGCGCTCTCCTCTCCATTTAAAGGAGGCTATTAGTGTGGCCTAGTTTCCCCTTCCGAAGTGTAGTGGAATGCGCTTTAGAATGGCGATTGCGCGGAATGTTTGCTCGATGCGGCGCGGTTTATTTTTCCCTCATTTTTCAGGTGCGAGCGTTCAGCTGCTCATTAGTGATGAATTCGGAACTTGCGGTTAGATCAAGTGTGCTTGGAAAATTCGGCCTGCCAGGCATCGCTAATTAAAAATAAACCAAAATCCACCCTCGGGTTTTCGCGCTGTACTGAAACGAACTGCAACAGCCGCCATCATCAAAGACAAATTACGGTTCATTACATTTTTCCATTCACGGTTTTGGACTCTCTCTCTGGCACCAGTTATGGTTCTCGAAAAATTTAATTCAACAATGGCAATCATTTCTGTTCTGTGTTTTTTTTTTGTTTTGTTTCAGCAAACAAGCGAGAAATAAAAAAAACAGATCGGTTTTTGCTCCAATTATCCACAGCATTTGTTGTTCCATAATTCAACACGCCATGATTTGGAAAATTTGTTCGAATAAATTCATTGGCAGTTTAGCTTCTTTTTTTTTATCGCGATTGTAAACAACAGTAAGCATTGCGTCAAAGTTTGCGCAAGTTTTAATTACGGTAACTATTTTTGATTCAAATAAATCATGGAACGAGCAGGAGTTACGGAAAGTGTCCGTTACAAAAGCGTGTTTTTGTGATGCAGTTCATGGCTACTACGATGAGCAACGCTTGGAACAGTCCTTCGCTAGATCGTCAACGAATAGACAAGGAGGCAGCTTTTGTTCCGTTTGACGTTTCGACAGTTATCTTTCTTGTTGGTTGCAAAAGAAAATCGCAATGACTTTCAATACCTGAGTGATTTTATCTGATTTATGCACCATCAAAAGAAGTGTTAACTGCTCAGTTACCCAATGACCTATGAAAAGTCGACTTCGAATGAACGTGAAGGCATAGAACGGTTGATTGTTCTTTTTTTCGGACATAAATCGACGGTAGGTTGATGAGGATTTTAAGGTTGGGCAGTTGACAATTGACAAGTAGTGAAGGGAAGGCTTTTCGTTTGGACTGTTCAGTATCAGTAACGATAAAAGCCCTTTGCGACTTCATGTTGATTCTGAAGAACGTCCAAGATCATAAGGCAGCAGCTCTCGTAACTTGGAAAATTTAAGGGATTCCTTCAAGGCAGTTCTCGAAGAGCGTGTTGGCGTTGAGTAGACTCAATATATGTTTCACGCCATTTTGGAAGTGAGGCCAGTTCAAAGAAAGCAGGCATATTCCAAGGTGGATCTCACCACAGTGACCCCTTCAGGCCTGTATGACCCCAAAACGAAAATGGCTGGATAAAATCACATTGTCCGGATCAAAGATCGGATTTAAAAACTAACCGATTTTGGCTATCACCCTCACAGGGTGATCAAACAGTGAAATTTAATTTGATTATAACTATTATATTTTTTGTCTTAGTGACGATGTTTTTGCCTACTAACAATTTTTAGTTTGCATTCGTCCACAACTTTCTTCTACCTCCTTTTAACGAATTTTTAGGTTCTAATTAAATTCTCAATTCATTTTAATTAATCACCTATTGTCTTGCACAAATAATTTTACCTGTCTGTCCTACTATGTCTTATGGCGAATGTTTCCGTATCTGCTCGTGGGATGGGCAATTGAGTTTAGGCACCACTGTACCGTTCAACCACCGACAAACCGACATGAAACTCAATCTTCACTATTGATCAAGAATCCATAACGACCGATTCAAATGTGCAGCGATTCCATCTGTCAAAACGTATACAATCAACTAGAAATTAGAAGAAGAATTATGTATACAATCATACAATCATACAATACAATGTATACAATCATTTTATCTAGATCAATTAAATGTGTCCAGAATTGCTCAGACATGAACCTTCTCATAAAGTTCCCAAACGTGTTCGTGGCTTCAATAAACGATCTCCGCGAACACGAAGATAGATGTCAGTTATATGATTTGAACAGAAATATTATTTTTAATATTTTATGCTCGGTTCACAGTGGATTGGTAAGGTACAATTTTTCTTCCACCAAACTACTAGTATCAGTAATTTAGATAAAACCTGACTGATAAACAATGAAAACATACAGTCGTTGTGATAACCACTGCACTTACTACAACAAAGAAGATTTTTATCTCGAATCAAATTAACGACAAAACACGGCAACTTCCGCCACGAATATTCTGTTTGCTGCATATAGCCTTCAAGAAAACCGAGCTGTCATATAAGCACCACACGCAGCACCAAGTATTCGGCTTCACAATTGTTGGCAGCTTCAGTCCTGTGCCTCTATGTAGTCAGCGGTTGTTCTGTGTTGTAATCGTACAACCAAATTTCAGTTAATACGGAAAACTCTACTCAATTCAAGCACCAAATTAACTGAAACAAAATTCACCAAAATGTCTTCAACTTCTATGAAACTCTTTCATTATCCCGATTGTTCATTGTTTTTCTCCTCTACTACCAAAGACGTATGTCCTTCTCGCTCTTTCTCTCTGTCTATTCTATTCTTCTTACCATTTCGACAAAAAGTTTTCATGAGGGCCAATGTCGCAAACGTAAACAATGACTTTTTCCGCAAATTTCTCGAGAATGCTAACTTAATCATAGTGAATTATGACAATGATTGTAAAGAACAGGAGTTCCCCTCTACAATAGAAGTGGTAGTTTACTTGAGCGAGTTAGCATTTTCAAGAAATTCGCAAAAGAAGCCATTGTTTACGTTTGCGACATTGGCCCTTATGAAAACTCCATGTCGATTTGTCGTCTCACATGTTTACCTCGTCGGCGCATATTCCTGCGTACGGTCAGTGCTGCCAGAAATCACACAAACTGAAAAAAAGTATACAAGGTTTTCGGAAAATGTGTTCAACATTGATTCTTCTATCAAGGAATAAACAAATGAGTAAAAATCCTCATAGCACCAATCAACATGCAACTAGCGATTTGAAATTGGTTCACTGTTGTAGAACCCCTAGTGCCGAACTACAGCTTGCAGTCTACACCTTGCTATACACTCTTGCACTTTTCAGTACACGGTAAAAAATAATCGCATAAAGAATAACAATACGAAGTGCAAATCCCTTACAAGAGATCATATCACAGCACGATAAAATCAACATCATATCACTTCAGTTTTCATAGTTTTATCCAGCTGTTTTAAAGTTCAATGCTTTGAACTCTAAATGCTGTACATATTGATAATAATGATCCATAATTTTAAATATAACTAAATAAACCAAGGATTTCGCCTTTTCGTTATGAGTTTATTTTTTTATGCTATGTTCACGCTACAGAATTATTACATGCTATAATCCTAAGTTGAAGCTAAATTATTTTATCATTTTTATCATAACTCATAATTTGATTTGATCATAAACTCTAATTTGATAAACAGGTTGGTAGCTGCATCTGTGTTGGCTTGATCAATTCTGTGACCTGAAAAGAAATAAATATTCATTGATTTCTACTGTACAGTAAAAACTTTCAAATACTCACGTTCTAGAATACGAATAATATGTGGAATAATAAAGGTTTGATTACCGCTCGAAAGGTCACTTTTCACCTGAGTGTTCATTTGTTCCATCTCCACGAATTTTGATTGCATGCGTGTTTCTGTAGTTGTAAAGAAAGACGAAACATTTTAAATTCAATGGATGGGAACAGTCTTGCTAATTCAAAATATATGTTTTCTAATTTTAACGTGATGTCCATTGAATACCTTTTAATAGCAAATCGCTTTATTGCAGAATTAAAGACACTTGAAAATCAACGCTATATCACTTTAATTAGTAATGCGGCTTGACAAATACAGTCAAGAGCAAGAGCAGTTGGATTAGGCGTGACGTTTTTTTACCGTGTACCTTTCGGTACTACTATCTTTGGCTTTGTTTTGATAAGCTATGTTATTTTGACAGAATACTTGAGGGTGTGTTGTTGAGAGTTACGTTATTAGGGGCGAATCATTAAGCTTGGGACCGAGCTTGAGACCGGTTTGCTAGTACTTCCTGAGCGAAAAATGATAGTCATTTTCTTCAGGACTATCCATCCGCTGCTCATAGGATGTTTAAGGTGTATGTGGATTATGACATTTTTTGTTAAAAATCTTAATAATATACCCACATTGCAATTATTCTTTATTTCCGACAAGTGCAACAGTTAAAAAAACAATTCCAAAATATTATGAAATAACAATTATTGCAAGACAACACCATTCTATTTAACCGCGAAACACGCTATAAAAAAAGACTACCTAAAATAACGGGCTAACCATTGATTTCAAACATCAAAAACGTTAAAAAGGTGGATATTCCATCAGACCAGCTTGCTGTCACTTTGTGAACTTTAAACATAAAAATGATTACACTGCCGTTTAATTTTACTGGATTTTTTAGTACAATTGTACACTACTCTATGTTACCAGAAGATCCACTTTTTACGAAAATTGAGTAACATTTCCGTGAGAGAAAACGAGATGGTATACAATTGTACTCAAAAATTGAGTTAAATGAAACGGGAGTGTAGATTTTTTTTGGTTTTAAAAACTAGAAAAAAATATAGTGATCGAAAAGAAATATGTTTGTGCTTGTAAGAACGCCCGTCATCAATATAGAAGGAAAAAAAACTTATATTTTTTGTTAATTAAAACGATCTAGAACATCCTGAATAACAAGAAATTCAGAGAGACAAACTAAATGCCTTATTAAAGATGTAAGCGTTGGTTTAGAAAATATGGTACATATCGATACACAATATCTTTCTCTAATGTTCTAGGATAGCCAAAATGTACATGGATTCAAAACTTTAAATCTACAGTTGTAACATTAGCTTTCAGGGCTAATGCTAGGTTACGATATGGGATCAAACTTATTGAATGAACCTTTTGAAAGGTTAACAATCATTATTTGATAATTTTTTGATGTTCTAGGTCATCCAAACTGTCCTTGAGTTCAGAAATTAAGATTTACAGATTTACATTTACTATAGAAAATTACGTGACGTTTTCAACCATATTTAGTGAGTATATTTGAACGAAAAAACCAACATCATCAGATAAACTTGAATAATCTGATTAGACAAACTGTCCTTGAGTTAAGAATACAAGTTATAACAGTAGGTTTTTGGAGTATGTAGAGATACAATATGTATTTATCAATATTCATTGAAACAGTTGAAAATCTTGAGAAATTCTAGGTCATCCAAATTGTCCTTGAGTTCAGAACTTAAAATCAACAGTTGAAACTAAAGCTGTTCGGGCTATACAATGATACGCTACATACTCAACCGTAAACAGTGAATATTTTCGAATGTTAAAATCACATTATGAGATAAACTGAAAGGGTCTAGGGAATCCAAACTGTCCTTGAGTTAAAAACATAATATCTACAGTTATAACAGTAGGTTTTTGGAGTATACAAAAGGCCAATATGTATTTAACAATATTCATAAAATAGTGAAGAATGTCGACTGCCATAATGCTGACATATTCCAGGTCATCCAAACTGCGTTTAAGTTCAAAACATAAGATCTACAGTTTAAACAGTAGATTTTTTAGGCTATATTAGGCGAAGATATGTATTCAAACATATTCAATTAATCGGCTGGAAGGTCAACAGTTTTAAAACTTTGTAATCCTCTGGGTAATCCAAACTGTCCTGGAGTATAGAATTTGAAATCTACTGTAGTAGCAGTAGCTTTTTGGACTATACAAAGTTACGTCACGTGTTTAAGCACATTCAGTTAATATTTTGAACGTAAAAATAGGTAAAAAGATAATTTTGGGGTGGTCTAGGTCATCCAAACTGTCAAGCAATATAAAATAACAATAAATATTCCAACATATTAAATAAATATTCTTTAAGGTCAGAAAACATTATTAAGTAATATGACTTTTTGGGTCATCCAAATTATCCTTGAGATCAGAACATAAGACCTACAGTTGTCACAAAAGGTTTCTGGGCTATGCCAACATATTCATTGAATATCTTGGAATTACAACAGACATTATGAGATAATCTTCGGATGTTATAGGTTATCCAAACTATCCTGGACTTCACAACTAAAAATCAACAGCTGTAACTGTAGCTTTCAAAAGCGTCAAAAGTTATAATGAGATATCTTGGGATGTTCCTGGTCGAGAAAACTGCGCTTGAGATTAAAAATTAGGCTCTACAGTCGTAATAGTAGCTTTATTACCTATGAAAGGTTAAGATATGCACTCAAACACATTCAGTGAATCTTCCGTAAGGTCACCAGTCATTGTCAGGTTATCGGTTTGGTCCTTTTACTTTCCAGCAAATTCCTCGTAAATCGTCACAGAATTGGCAGCTACATAGAGGTCTTCCTGAACCCCATTGATCTACTCGGCCTCTGCTGTTGCTGTGCTGAGAGCAACATACTCCGCTTTGCTTGATGATAACGAAACCGTCGATTGCTTCTTGTTGCTCCATGATACGGTACATCCATAGACTTTGAAAATGAAGCCGCTCACGGATTTTCGGTCCAGAAGGTCGGCCGCCCAATCGTCATCAGCGTAGCCGACGTGCACTTCGCTTCACTGTTGCTCCGGTATTCAAGATTCATTGTTTTTGGCCTCACTACGGTTGCATTCGATCCACATTCTGCAGTGGCGTGTCGTGAGAAAATTAACCGGTTGTGCACTTTTTTTCGAACCCGGACGTCAATTTTAACAACAATGTCTTGCTCCATAGTTCCTCCTTTGCCGAGTCTCTTGTGATATGCCACAAAAAGAACCTTGTCAATGTCCCGAAACAACAGAAAAAAATTGCAACTAGTCAGTGAGTAAAACTACTCTGTGCAGACCACAAAGTGCACAAAACAGACACTAACTCATCGGCAATCAAGTTATAGGAAAAAAAAACATCTACAAACGATCCACGTGTGGTATATACAGGATCTGGTGCACCATTTGAAATGCCCAGTCTGCGAGTATTAACGGAGTATTAAATCGATGAATTTGATAATACATGCAATATACAATTTTAGACTGTGCAGTGCACGAGGTGCACATATGGACGAGACGCCACTGACATTCTGAGTAAATGCCGTAGTTCACCACAATCGGCCATTGAGAACATGGAAGACAGTTTCTTCTTGAGCTGGTTGATGGTGTCCAAGTTTAATATTCCAATGTTATTTCATAGTGTCCAGGATATTCATAGAATATTATTGAATTCATATCTTAACTTTGTATAGCGGATAATGCTACGGTTGCAACAGTAGATCTTAAGTTATGAACTCCAGGAAAGTTTGGATGACAAAGAATATCTTAAGATATTCAATTAATGTCTGTTGGTCTTCCGAGACATTAATTGAGTATGAAGGAAAACATACCATATCATTGTAAAGTGGATAAAACTATTGTTACAACAGCAGATCTTAGGTTCTTAGCTCCAGGACAGTTTGGATCACAAGGAATATCTCAAGATTATCTCATAATCTCATTGTCTTAGAACAATCATTGAATATGCTTGAAAGCATTTCGTAACATTGTATTGTGGATAAAGCTACTGTTACAACAGTAGATCTTGGGTTCTTAACTCCTGAACAGTTTGTACGACCTAGCAAATTTCACAAAAATATAATCGACTATCCTAACATACTGTCCTACTAAATATATCATTTTTTTGTTACTGAGCACCAAATTTTTTGAATACGTAATAAAATTTAGTCCAAAAAGTTCTGCCACTTTTTCCAAAATTGGTAACATTTTTCTCAACAATGGGTAGTTTGAAGCTAGCGTGTATTTACCTTCAAACACAAACAACAGAAGCGAAAGAGTAGGTTTCCAACAAACTGTTTCCTGTTTCGACAAACTTGGTTCAACGACAAAATTTTTCGTCGATCTTCGTGGTCTGTATAGTGATTGTTATTATCGAGATGAAACTATAAGACTTTTAATAAAGATTGTACTCACACAAAAACAGACAAAAATAATCGCCAAAAATTCATATTAAGTCGGATATTTTTAAAACTCTCAGAAAATATATATACTTGTATGAGCTATACTTTTTCAAAATTGGTTTTTTCAACTTCCTCTCGTCGGCTTGGTCTTAACTCTATCCATCAAATCCTGTGCAACAGTTGCGCCATCTATCTTATGAAGATTTATCTTCAGCACAAACACAACTTCGTTAGCTTCGTAGCACTCCATCACCAATTTTGCGGCCAAAACAGAGACTCACCTTCGTGGGACCGGAGGAAAGGCAGCAGGTGCTTCTGGAGGCATTCTTCTTTTTATATTTGGCAGTTGATGGTGCTGGTTGTTATGTACTGCTTGCTGAATTAGCCGCACCCACAGATCGCGTGCTGCAGCAAATACTTCTTGGCAAATTTGTCGACCTTCTTCTTCTGGAACATCCGGGTGGGACTTGCCGACGAAAAACTCCAAGTCGGGGATATGCTTAGCGTCCGCTTTAATGTACGTCACGTCATCCGTTACGATGCATTTCGGCTGCACCAAACACTCGCGGTACAGTTTCCTGGCGCAATCATTGGCCACCGTATTCTGCTTTTCGGTTCGGTTAGATGCCTTCCTTACCTTGAAGACATGACGACCGGCCCCCTTCATTGTCCACTGGATGAACCAAACGGATGAATTGACCGTTTTGGTAACGTCCCGAATCGAATGGTCCAGATAGAGCTTGAAGTAATCCCTCACCAACCTTGCGTTCACGGAGTAGGTCTTCTTCGTTTTTCTCCCGCTAGCAGCTCACCACTGGGTCGTCCGGGTCTTCTTGAACGATTTTAACTGTTTCGCGATCCACCTGTGGGAATGGCCTGGATTTTCCACGACCGCACCCATAATTTTTTGTCGAAGCACTTCTTGCTTGGGAGCCATCTCGATAACCTTTTGACAGATTGTGACAAAATTTTGCAATTGTAAACATTTTACTCTGAACTAGATTTATTCAAAATTTCATCATTTTTTACGTATAAAATGAAAAAGTCACACACAAAAGAAAGTGTTGCCTTTTTTTCGAGTACAATCTTTATTTAGGTATGCAGGAAAAGTTTTCCATGATTATCACTGTAGTGGTGAAAACAATGATTTCCTTCAATAGATCGCAGCTTCGATTGATGTTTTTCTCGGCAAAAGCATGTCAAAGTACTATTAATGATTTGAAATGAAATCGTGTCAAAGTACTGAAAATTTCCTTGCGAATGGCCGGTGAACCAAATATGCAGGGATTCGGTGCCGGTAGTGTTGTAGTAAGCGTGGCTGCTATTTGGCACCCTGGGTGGTCTGGGCTCAATCCCAGCTGAAGTCGGTGAAATTTTCCTAAGGCGAAACAATCTCTGGTCACGTCTGCCTTAGGAAGGAAAGTAAATTCGATGATGTGTCAGAAAAGAAAAAAATAAATTGCACAACGATTTTTACAGCTAAACAAATCATGACTCCTTTATGTTGAGGAAAGTTTGCAAAAAGGTTCATTGTCTGAACTCGTCAGAATTGTAACCAATGGAAAAATATTGGACAATCGTAAAGTGGAAGCTCAAGGAAACTCTACCAAGTATTTTTCCTGTATTTTGTAGTCCTTGAACTTCACAAGAAAATAAATGTTGATCATTTATATTATAACATATCCAGCCAGCAAGTTTGAGTTCCAGTTTGACCCAAATTCAACCATTAAATGTTTATCCCACAAACTTTTCAGGGTTTTCAGGGTTTCTTTTGATAGCTTAGCCAAAAATAGTATAGCTAGGATGTCCCAAAAAATAAGGTAGCACTTTTCTAACGCTGCCATTTGAACGCACATTTTTATTCAGGTAGTCTGTCAGCTCCATCTCATTGTTTACACCCAAACGTCAAACCGAACACAACTCTCAGCAAAGTTTCACGCTTATTTCGAGAAATGGGAAAGATTTCCGTAAAAATGCCGATGCCGTGCCATCGTGAACAAGTGGAGCACAATTCCAAGATTGTCACTAAGAAAGTTGGCGAAATGTTGGAGTGAAAGCTTTATTTAGTGCCGGAAGTTAAAGAAGGAGTATTCCCTTGCAGACCTGCCACGAAGTGGACGAAAAAAAGAAGCGTCGAACCCCTAATTGGACAACAAAATCGGAAGAGCTTTTTCTAAGGCAAAACGGGCCTCAGTTCGTGATTTGGCCAAAAAGCTGAACACCTCGAAGTCCAACGTTCAACGAGCCAAAGAGAGATTGAAGCTGAAGACGTACAAGAAGCAGAAGCAGCAAAAAAGAAGTCCTTCACAAGCAGTCAGCGTGAGAACACGAACCCAATACTGTATAATACAGATTTCTCCAAGGTACAAATTATCATAATTGCCCTGAAAAGCGTCCCATCGAACGATTTTGGGCACAGATCAAGAGAGATACCCTAATTTTGATCTTGATAACTGGCCTTGGTTTTAAAGAGCTCAGATTAAGAAGTAAAATACCAAGAATTGCAAGCAAAATACCTAAGAATTGCAAGCAAAATATCTCTCGAATAACAAAACTAGTTATTTTGGATACCTGGAAATACCTGAGAGGTACTATTTTGGTGTTATTTTACCTCAATGTGGTATTCGCATAACATTGTGGGAATAATTTTATGGTATTATCTTCAGGTATTTTACCTCTTAATCTGAGCTCTCGTTTGAAGGAACTGAAGGTGTACCCTTTCTTTTTGAGACAGTCTATAGGAATTAATTGCTTCTGCCTTTGTTTCAGTAACATCTACCAAAAACCACTTCTTCTCTTCAATATTTGATGATCCACACACATATGCCAAGTCGAGCTGGCTACGACAACCAGGGCAGCAAAACATCAACAGCAGTACCCGATAATCGCTGATTTTCATAAGCATAATTGTATTCGCCTTAATATAACTGATATTGACATCGTAATGAGACATACTAAGATTCAAAATCGTTAGCAAATATTTCTCATTTACGCCAGCCAATTGATTAATATTCCTTAGAGAACGTCTCGTGACTCCAAACCTGTTGATAATGTAGTAAAAATAAATTTTAATTTATTGGAAAAACGGTGATATTTGCCTCGCCTACTAGTTTGTTGTTCTTGTTGTTGGTTTTGGCTTAGAATACGTACTTCACAATTGACAGCTGCTGCCCTAAAATCTCTTACTAACGATGATCACAAAGTTTGCATATCAATTCCCTATTACCTGACATCATGGTTGCAACGATCTTAAGTGTGGATAGAAAAAATCAGTGGAGAAGTATTGAGAAATCCAAGTACAGCTAATGTGAATTTAAACATCGTAGTTTTAGTTTAATAATATTCTAGCTATTCTTCAAACTGCATGAAATTGGTCTATGCGGATGTGAAAATTCATGAGATTGTTCTGCATTTACAGTTGCGGTGATCCGTCACACCACAGAATATCACTTCTCGCATATAACGTGAGTGTGGTATTTTCTTAGTATCCTTTCAATTTTATCCAGGATGTTGCACTTCAACCTGTACATTTACTACACTGGTCTGGAAAACATACGCTCTCCCAAAGCAGCCTGCCCAACTAATCATTAAGTTTTGTTGACGTCACTAAATTATACTTTTGATGGACGCAAAAACTCACCAGTAAATTCTATGTCACTTAAAAAAAACTCGAATGTGTGTAGACTAATTTATGAGCAATTACCTTCATATATTATCAATGTGCTGGGACTAACAACGGGTGTTTTTACTCAGCTAGAAATCGTTCAATATAATGCTCACATTCACCATTGATCTAATATCTCGTAACGCACTGCCAACATCGCCGGCAATTATGTCAATCTTCGAATAAATTTACGATCTTAATAACACCTTCCAGTGCGCCACGAGCTCCCTGCTTGCCGAGAAAATAAACCTCTAACCTCCATCAACGCACTCTAATGGCTAATCCAAACACGTTCCGCGCGTTCCCGAGGCCCAGAATCACTTCTGTATCTTTCTAATCAAATTATCTACCGTTATCGCGCAGCATCGTTGTCCATCTTCCATACACCGGGTGAGGCCACCGGCACCAGGCACCCGGACATTCTTTCGCCTAAATCATTTTAATAATCACTACAGGAAGCCCTCGGACCTGCGCAGGGCAAACGAAAAATACCGCAATTCTCGCCATGAAAAAGGTATTATGCACCTAACCCAACCAGCAACCACACACATAGCAGGCCACGCCGAGCCGAGCAAAAGATAAAGTAAACAATTTGCATCGCGCACTCGCCCCGTCCCGAACCCGAACCCGAACCACTCGCATCTGCCTGTCATAAATCCATTTCGCGACCACACGAGCAAAATTAACATTTATCGGACGCGACATCGTTCTTCTCGGCTCAACACGGTGCGGAAGATTTATTAGTTCACTTGCTTCACTTGTTCTCGCGCATATCTGTTTGTGGTTTGTAGGAAAAAGTGGGATTGCCAGAAATTTCCGGTTCGGGCTTGAGGAAGGGCTACCGCTCGAGATTCAGCCCGGTTGATAGGAATGGTGGTTGGGTAATTGATTGAGGGAACGGGAGATGGGTCAGGGTGATGAATGCTATTAGATAAGCGTGGTTTTGAGATTTGAAATAAACGAGGTCAGGGGAATTCAGAAAAGGTAAATAGTTTGAAGAACCGTTCGGTGAACCACGGTTCCGAAACAGTTTGGAGAACGCCTGAAGCGGGTTGAATCTGACGGTATATGACGTATAATAAATACAACTTTGCGGGTATTTATTGTTCAAATTTGACCTATTGGAGGAACAAAGAAATAGTTTGTTACTCTTAACAAAAATGGCTTTTCTTAATGAAATTGTATAGTGGAATTCATTTCCAATAAGCGATCCTCATAGTGAGATACATTCGGAAATCCGTTCCGACGTTTTGGCAACCATGTTTTGGTTGTTGACAGAGACTGTTAGCAAGCGATTCTTCTCCCAGAACTGTCTTTGTTGATCTATCTCTGTTGGACAGACATTCGATGCTCCAAGCAGATTGCGTTGCTCCAATTGTTCTTTGTGTTCTTGCAAATACTCCGGTTCCGGAAAATGGATTATTTTCTTCGTCATATCCCTCGCCAATGCTGTACCATTCACGATCTAAACGAACTTACTCTTTTCCTAATAGATCCGTATCTTCTTCGAATCCCAAGGGCCATTTTTACAAACGTGTGGGGTGCTTCGAGCTTCTTTTCAATTCGATGTGATGATTCTCAACGATGGCTCCTGGAACTGCTGGATGACAACTTGTGACGCCTGCGATCATCATCGTGGTCGTCTCGGTCGCGATTCTTCTTAAATTTAGTCGTTAGTCGTTTAGTAGTTAATAGTTTAGTAGTTTTTAAACACGTCTCTCAGGCAAGTACAAATATTTGTCCATTGTACAGAATAGACTAACAGCTCAAGGATTGAACCAGACTAAAGAAAAACTGAGTGACGTTTACCCACTTTCATAAATCGCCTAACTCATGGTTTGACGTTTCAGCCTGTTTTATGAAAATGGGTAAAAGTTACTCAATTTTGGGTAAATTCGAATGAGCGTGTAGGGCAAAATCAATGAGGCTATACCGGTTGAGCAGAAGTGGTTAAGTTGTATTAGTGTAATAAAAAATACTGTCATTGTGTTCGTGCGATGATGCACAGCCTGCATTTTGTAAACATGCGTGACGTAGATCTACAAAAACAACAATTCACAACAGCAGAAAATCACAAGGTGGAATGTTTGTTTTCGGTTATTGGAAAAGTTTTCAAAAGGTTTCGGCTCAAAATGCCTTTTTGTGCACTAAAAGGATGCGGACAAAAACTAAACTTGCTTTGTTATCATTCGGTTTTTAGAGTTTTGCGTCACAACCCGAAATCATGGATTGTTTACACATTTTTCGTTACTAATACCGACAAACACCTACACTCAGCGAAATAAACTTTCGATATTCATAAGATTGCATTATGATTATTTGCTATAAGAAATCAGTACGAATTTCATAAGTTTATCTTATGAAATATAATGATATCGATAAAATAAAAATATGGAGCAACCTGGATTTGAACCATGAACGTGTAGGTTATGGATCCAGTGACTTGCCCAGTAGTAGATATCAACACTTGTAATCACGAAAGCTTGAAGGCGTACAAGAACAACGTCGTGTGAAACAAAATACATTCATAAGTCAACCTTATGATATTCCATAGCATCGGTCATAAGCTCAACCTTATTAAATTGTTTAGATTATTTGGCTGAGTGTAGCTCTTAGCCACCTGTTTACACCTCATTGGGACAAAATATGTTCGATTGACTCAGGGAACTTCTATTTTAAGGTCGTCACTCTCACTTGCGATAAGATTTCGAGATACTTCGATAAAGTGTCATGATTGTGTAGCAGTTCCAATGAATAATTATATGATGGTTACATTTTGCTTGTTCAAGCGTGTTTATGGGAAACGTTCGCGTCGGCAATCTTGAATATTTTTCCCAACAAACCGCCGACCTCTAATTCTGTCTATTCCTAAAGATTCATATGATAACATGATCATTTAGCTTTAATTTGATTTTGTAAGCTTTTGTCTAGGCTTGTGTTCACTTCTGCTTGAATTTTTGAACCGATTTTGACCCTCCTCTCATTTTCCGACAATCAGCTTTCATTATTGCCCAAAATTTCTCGATCGGTCAGAGCTCGGGACAGTTTGGAGGATTAATGTTAAGAGATACCACAATTACATTATTTTTCTCGTACCATTTTATCGTCACTGTTGAGTAGCGGAAAAATGCCAGATCGGGCCAAAACAGGGTGTTTGGAAAAGGTCGCTTTACAAGTGGCAATAAAGCCTGTCCACGTTAAAAAGCGGACACCAAAGTAAGGCTTGCTTCATTTAGAATTGGAACAAACTTTTGCTCATATTGTGGCGCTCCTGGTGGACGGATTTGGAAGTTCTTGGCGCCCACATGTCGGGAATTTTGTCAGCTTCACGTATGTATTTTTGACATTCCGCAAATCGACTGTACTTTGTAAACAATCAACATGGAAGCCGAAAGAACAGTTATTTGGAAAATCCATTGTGGTCTGCATCTAGGCTAGCTAAACAGCTGAAATTGCCCAGAAATACCGTATGGCGCGTTATCAAACGGTATAAGGAAACATTGACGACGATTTGGAAGCCTCAAGCCAATCGTCGGAGTGGAACTGTCGACCGGAAACTGCGTGGTAAGATTTTGAAGACGATTAAGAGGAATCCCAATCTGTCGGACCGTGATTTGGCCAGAATGTTCGGTGCTGCCCATAGTACCGTGAAGAGAACTCGACTCCGGGAAGGAATCAAGTCGTATCGAGCTAGCAAACAGCCAAATCAAACCATAAAACAGAATAGTGTGGCCAAAATCCGTGCTCGGAAGCGATACGACCAGGTGGACGATGAAACCTATGTCAAGGCTGACTTCGGGCAAATCCCAGGTCAAAAATTTTACTTGGCAACGGCTCGGGAGGATGTTCCAGCCAAATTTAAATTTGTTTTTGCCGACAAATTTGCACGAAAATTCATGATTTGGCAGGGCATTTGCAGCTGTGGCAAAAAAACGAAAGTTTTCGTTACAAATAAGACAATGACGTCGGAACTATACCAAAAAGAGTGTCTCCAAAAACGAATTTTGCCGTTCATTCGATCCCACCATTCCATAATGTTTTGGCCAGATTTGGCAAGCTGTCATTACAGCAAAGTCGTTCAAGAATGGTATGCAGAGAAAGGGGTCCAGGTTGTTCCGAAAAACCTTAACCCACCCAACTGCCCCCAGTTCCGCCCTATTGAGAAATACTGGGCAATCATGAAGAGGAGACTCAAGGCAAAGGGAAAGGTTGTCAAAGACATCAATCAGATGAAGACCTGGTGGAATGAGATAGCTAAAACGATGGACGAAGAAGGTGTGCAAATTTTGGCTTTGAAAAAACATAAAGGAGGTGTTTGTAGAAAACACAGTTTTGAATGTAGTTTTATCAACAACGTCGGGAGGAGAGCTATACGGCTGGAATGGAACGTAAACTGTTACTTGGGTAGAGCTCATTTATAATTCGCTGTGCTGATTTTTGCTGAGTCCAACTAATGTTAGTAATGTTACTTATTTTCATATTGCATTCCTGAGTCTTTAGAAAGAAATTAAGCAACAGTAAGACATAAAGTTGCACAATAATGCTTGCCTTGCATATGAAATTTTGCTTATCGTTCTAGGCATTAATGTTCCTCAGAATTATGTTAATTATTGTATAAGCACAGCAAGTCTAGCCATGATGTATAAGGCACTTCGTTTTCATTTGTCAATAAATATAGTTGTCACCAATACCGCTAACGCAATGTTATTGTGAGTGTGAACGTTTTGAAATACGGTTTGCTGTCACAAAAGCATTGTATTGAAAATGGTCAAAACATAGCAAAATCACTCGAAGTCCCTCGTTCAACAGTAGGTGGGGTTTTGAAATGCTTCCGGGATCGGTTGACTCTCAATTGGAAACCAGGATGTGGTGGCAAGCGGAACGACAAGTTCAAATCCCACTGCTTCGGCTGATTAAAAAAAACCTAACCTTTTCATCCGAGACACGGCTTAAAAAGTCAAAACATCATATTCTTTCGTTCAAAAAGTGAAGAAACCGGCAGGATATAGGTCGCTCAAGGTCGTTTAACTCAAAACAGGAACGAGAATCAGGAAACCTGTTCGAAAACAAGAGCGCGTAAGCTGTACCACAAATTGCTTACAAAATTTGACTACGTGGTTATGGGTGATGAAAAATAACATAAAAGCAGAATTTAAGCAGCTTCCTGGTTTTGAGTTTTACACCGTATTACAACGTGGCAAGGTGAATAATCATCTCAAGGCCAACAAATTATAGAAGCACTCTAAAAAGTGTTGTGGTGTGAAAAGAAAAATTTTCATAATTACAGGTACGATTGTCGAACAACTTTACGTCAACGAGTGTCTGCATAAACGGCTACTACACGGGAAAAAATGTATGTTTTGAAACGATAAAAACAGCTCATGATTTCATGAATATGTTGTGTTTTGGTTTTATGAATATACACCATGAACAATATTCATGCTATCATGAACTAAGTATTTTCCCGCTGCACTGAAATCATTTATAAATCATGTCAAACCCATGCGCTGAATTCCTGATACTGAAAACTTTGTTCATGAATCTGGCAGATCTAATTCATCGACTCTGAATGTAAACAAAAAACTCCACCGTTACGATTCGAAACTAGTGTGGATGCGGAGACCTGTAATAGTACCCGGTGGATGTACTTACTTCGCTATAGTAATTCTTGAAAAAGCTCTCGACTAATGAGGCTGATTACACAACTTCAGATAAGAGTTATGTTCATGGCTCGCATTCGTGATTTCAATAATGAAATCATGATAAGAGCCATAAATTCATAAAATAAAGTGAGAGTTCGTTTCATATTTTTCTATTCGTGAAAACAGAACCGGATTTATTTCCGTGTACCATTCATCCAAAAGCACACGAGTGTTGTGTTGTTTTGGCCTGATTTGGCATCTTGCTATTATTATCAAGCAGCACAGGAATGGTATGCAGGAAACAACGTCAACATTGTACCCAAAAACTGTAATCCCCTTAACACCCCAGAGCATCGTCCAATTGAAATATATTGGGCCAATGTGAAGCGAAACCTTGAAAAATCGAAAGAAGACGCAAATAATGAGAAACATATTGAATTCTGGTGAGTGTAAGCTTTTTTAGTGGATTACCTGCAACTACCTCTATTTCTCACACAGATAAAAAGAAGCATTGAATTTTCTGCGTTATCTTATGAACATATGTAAAGGGAATACTAGATTTGGCAGCCAATAATGGGATATTTCATGTACATTTAAAGGGGGATATACAGTTTAAACGATAAAAAAAAACGTTTTTGAAAAAAATAATTCAAGGGGAAGTTTTTACTCAAATCAATCGAAACTTGTCCACAATTATAAGTGTGTCCATGTAGTATACAAAAATATTGTTTTCAAATGTGTTTCAACAAAATGGCGGCCGTTAGAGTGCGTTGAATAAGTCGTTGTATTTTGCTGGTGCCGGCTCTCCTGGTCGCAATTTTGATCTAAAACCTGCTAACCCAAAAAAAAATACAATAATTATATTTACAGTTAGTAGATGAATTGAAAAAGGAATAAAAAATTAATTAACGCTTTGAAAGTTTTAATCATCAAAAAATACCTGTTGCGCGCAAAAAACGCGTCTTCGAAAAACAAATAAAAAGAAACACTTGGAGTTCGAATTTCGAAAAAGGCTTCCAGGAGCGTATTCTATGGAAAATTTACTAACTTTTTATGCCAAAAAAATGAATGTTTTGGTAATTCTAACTGTATATCCCCCTTAATGTCACAATAATGTATAGTAAAATCACCAGCAAACACGTTTAGTTTACTAGAATCTACATAAATCTCATACCAGTTTTCCAAAATTTCAATAAAACGCTGGTCACTAGAACTGTTTGAAATTTAACGTGGACAGGCTTTAATTGTATATGCCTGTAGGGACATTTGAATTTGAACAAACGCAAATGTTGTTTGCAAGAAGTAGACTGAAGACTGCAAGTAGTGGGATGAATCAACTGTGGTAATGGAGTAAAATATTACACACATGTCCAGTGGGTGGTCATAGGTTGCATGGAAGGAAGAAAAAAAGATACGAGAAAAGGTTATGTAGATTGGCCTATTGAAAGTTTGGCCATCACCAGTCATTTGTTATTTGGCGTTCGTAGGAATTGTTTGCTAAAGTAAGTGAGTGATTGGAACATATTTACCTCCAAACCAAAATTAAATTCAGGTAAAGCTTTCAACAGCCTAGTCTTTCACAGAAAATACTCGCTGCTGTCCTCTCGTAGGACGTTTACATTTGGATACCGTTGCATTTTCTTTTAGAAAATCACCGGTTAGATTTCACTAATATAGCGGTGCCCTCACAGAATACGATTTGGCCTAGTCAGACTGCTTTGAAGGACGCCTGTGCACTGCGCATAACATGCTTTTGACAAAACGGTGCCTCGCATATGATATTTTGGTAAGCGTTCTGACCGTTAACCATCTTCAGAATTCTGATATTTATTAAATAATTCAGTTGGCCGAAAACGATTATGTTTTTTTTTTACTAGCAATTGTGCATATTCTTCTCATGAACAATACTAATTTTCACAATCATAACAATCTCAACAATCTTTCTATTCCTTTCACATTTCTTAAACTAGCAAGTCATGTTCATGTATTTCTGCAATTGTTTTTACTTTGGAATTTCTTGATTATAACCTATTTGTTATTATGATGCTAGAAACTACCAAGATTGAAAGCATGTTATTCAAAGTACCTTAAAAACGTATTATAAGTCGTAAGTCTGTATCTTAAAACTTCTTGTATGATCTTACAGTTGTTTGAAGAAGCTCGATTTATTGCGCTGTTTTGGTCATATAAGATACCAAAAATAAGTTATGTGTACTAGAAGAATACATTAGATCGTGTCTTAAAGATGAATTTCCGATCATTACAAGTTGTGTAACTTGAGTGGTCTGTACTCAATGACAAGTATTATAATCCACCAATTGCCCAGACAGAACAAAACTACCACACAATAAATTTCCTTTTATTTTTTAAATCAATATATTTACCATTGATCTATCAAATTCTTTACTCAATATTACTTCAGTTCAATAAATTTGAAATTCCACAGTTTTTAAATATTTGTGCACAATCATTCGCAATTACCCAGAAGCGGGACAACTTTGAGGCACAATTTGAGAAATCTCCGGTTTCTGAGCCTTTTAACCGGGAGCTCTTGACCATATAAGGTCGATACCTACCAACTTTTAGTTGGGAGAGCTACTATAACGAGTAAAAGGTCGAAATTGATTGTGAAATTTTATTCCTGGGACATCAAATTTAAACTTTGCTGTACATTTTATTCTGTAGAGAGCAAAACAAATATTTCTCTTGATGTTCTGTCAAAAAAATGAAAACAAAACTACTTTTGTCGCAGAAAAAATAATGCAAACTACAGCAAGATGAAATCTAGATTTGTTATTAAATTTTAAAATTGTTAAGTGAAATCAAATTTTGATATTCAAATAAGTTTCCAAGCTGCTATCCTGCTTGGGTAGCCAATGTTATAACTATGATCCTTGGTATCAATAAGCTTTGAATAACTTCATAAAGCCTTAAATGAAACTTAAAATATAGAATAAGGTAAAGCGTTACTTCTTGCTGTAGGACCCATTTTCATCCTATGTGTTTTTTTTTCTTCTGAAAAACTTCTTTCCCCAACTGATTATTTAGGGCTTGACGAAACAAAAGGCGGAGTACAACAATCTGACACTCTTATTGTTTTGTCGTCTAATTTCTCTAAATTTTTATGTTTTGATTTTAGTTTATTGAAGCTTGAAACAATATGCAATCTGAAAATATTTTTCTTCTCTTTTTCATGTTTCAAGTGTTGAACGCGTAAAGGGTGTTTCGATCAAAATTTGGTCAACTTAAACTTGACGCATTTTCTTTCATCGTGCATTATAAAAATTTGCACACCCCTCATTTTGAAGATGTGTCCGTGTTGAATCATGCCTCTATTTTGATTTAGTGATTAGATTATCAGTTATCAAAATGTCATCGAAGGAAGAGAAGCAATGCATCAAAATTTTGCTCGAGCATGGCAAAAATCTTAAGCGAAATTGGCGAAATTTTTTAATTTGGCTAAATCAACTGTATTAAAAGTGTTCGGTGAACGTTTGTCGACAGCCAGAAAAGCTGGATCAGGAGGGTTATCGAAAGCCGGAGGCCACAGCGACGACAAAAAGATTACCCGCTGTTTCGAGCGGAACCCCAACCTCTCCGTCCAAGATGTCGCAAAGAAGCTGGGAGTGGCGCCTTCAACCGTGGGTAGAGCTTAAAAATGACGAAGTTTGATTGCGTGGCCCTACATGACGATTAAACATACGTCAAGGCACACTTTAAACAGCTTCCTGGACAAGCATTTTATACGGCAACCAGGCGGGGAAAGGTGGCAGATATTTGCAAGCACATTAAACTGTCAAAGTTCGCGAAAAAATATCTACTGTGGCAGGCCATCTGTACCTGTGGCTTGAAGAGAAACGTTTCCATCTTGCCATTGCGGGAAAAGGGCATGGAGAGGTATGCTGCCAACAACGTTGAAGTGGTACCCAAGGTCAAGAACCTCCTCCTGCCAGAGTCTGCTCAATCCAACAATATTGAGCCATCGTCAAGCGGAACCAAGAAGACTCAAAAGCTGTTGTGAGCGAGAAACAGTTCAAGGCAAACTGGCGTTCTGCGGAGAATAAAGTGGACAAGGAGACTGTACAAAATCTTATGGCCACTGTGAAACGAAAGACCCGGCAATTCGCATCCGGTAGAAAGGAAGCTTAGCGGAATATTTTTTCTGTATTCTGTATTAACTAATCTTGAAAAAGAAAAAGAATTTGACTTATTAATAAGAACTTTGATTGACTCACACACACACAACTATTAAACCAAATTTTGATCGGAACACCCTTTAGGACGTTTTAATTTTTCCAAAATAAACCTGAATCCATTGCAATTCAATCGCATCCACTGTCTGTTTGATCGTATGAGCTGAGTTAAACTCAAAACGTTACTTGTCACGAACATCCTGCGTTCAGGTTCCAGAACATGCACTCGAATCGTCGCTCTTGTAACATCCTCAACAACCACCCATCTGTAATTGAGAACTGCAGTTTCTCACTCGCCACGTCGTTTTTGTCAACCGGTGATGATGAAATTACTTATTATTACCGATCGTTTATCACCGTACTATAAAGCAAACGCACGGACTACCGGAGAAAGAAGCCTGGCACAAGACTGCATAGCTGCATGCATCCCAGATCGGGTCCGGTTCTGCAAGGATTGCCAGGCATGCGAACGCACATGCCACGGCGGGTTCGTTGTTTGTTGTTTCATCCAAGTCTCCCGCCCTCTAGAACTGGCAAAATACACGTTTGTGTCCGTTAGCATATTACTGGTCCTGGGAGTTGGTTTGAGGGCGGAAGGGGGAAGGTCGTCGTTCTCTAGGTTAGAAGAGTTATTGCTTTCTAATCAGCCGTAAATTAATTTATGCTAATTGAGCACTGGCAAGAGGTTTCTGTGTTACGAGTGGCTCCTGTTTGTGTAATATCTTAACACATTTTCACGGCTTTGTTGACTGGAGAACGGCATCTCCGAGAACGGAAATGATTGATATACATGTTCTTTTAAATGGGCTGATGCGTATTTCTTGTGAAACGTGTTTACACGATCGCCGATGATCGATTCGCAACTCGGTTACGGTAACGGAGTGCAGTTTTGATGCCCTGAAGCGCCTTATTACATCATCGAAACTTACTCCACTAGCCCAAATTATTGCTTATCATGCACATCATTACGAGTATAATTCAAAAGCTAGCTTCTACCGTTTTTTTCTTCTTCTCTCTCTATCTATTCGAGTCAGAGAAGAAGATCTCCCACCGCGTCCGAATGGATTCGGCTGCAAAGGCCAAAACTGGGTCAGCAGTTTAGCACCACCTTCTCTTCATAAATTCACACATATCAAGTTTGCTTGGAGAGATTCGATTTAACCGCCGATGCCACAATAATGAGACCCGTTATCGATACTCTGCTCAGCGCCTTCCACAGCCAGATGAACAAACGGTTTGCGGTGGAGTTAACCAGGAAATAATAATAATAACAATAACAATCAGTAGTTGAAGCTGGTTGCAGTTCGATGATTTCAGGGTTTTTTTTTGGCAGAAATGGTCAAACTTGTTGCATCATAAGTGTTGCTGAGTCATCGATAATCTCGCTTGACATTGCCTATGTTTTGACAAATATTTCTGGAGCCAAAAAGTAACACTGACCAAGTCATGATTTACGACGCAAACGTCATTCGACCCATTCTGCATGGTCTTCTAGGAACCCACCGGCTTAATGCTCTTTTTACGATCTGTAAACAAACTTCTTGCACTGACAGCAATGAAAGTCACCCTAACGAACAACAGTCGTTACTGTCAGACGGCAGAGGAAAAGTAGGCATGGACTGCAGATTTTTTTTATAAATATTATAGTGAAACGAGCAATTAACCGGGACTTCCACACTGCGGAATCAGCTGAGGGAAGCAAGAGTAGGAGAAAGAATCTCGCAATTAAGGTAATTAGCACCTGAAACGATCATACTTCAGCGCGTCACACCGGTCAGGGCGAGTGCGAAACAAAAATAGAAGAACATGATTTTTAATTATTGTTCTCATTTTTTTTCGTTCGTTTGTTTGATCCGCATCCGAGATTTTTTATTTTTGGCTGTTTGTTTGAATTTTCTAAACAATTTTAATTGTTGATAATTGGAGCGAAACTGCTTTGTGCTTATGGTTGTTGCCGTTTCATTTTGGTTTTAAATAGCTGAAAAAAAAATGTGAATTGAAATAATTGTGGCACAGTATTAGATATATAAATTATCTTTTGGGAGGAAATGTGAAAGAGAACAGATAATAAACTGTTTTATCAGATCTTTGATGGCAGGTGGCGATTGCGGTGATTATAGTTCTGATGTTTTCGACTACTCTTTGTGATACAGAAGTTGGAATTTCGTGTGGAGTGATTTCACTATTTTCATGCCTTAGATAAAGATAGATAGCGAAAAAAAATGAGATACATCAATTTTATTGAAATTTGTTGCCATGTGGGTAAAAATAACTGGCGTTTTGCCTGAAACTATGTATTTGAAATCAACACTAACAACACTATAGTTCCAATGATATGGTATCAGGAACTTAAAAACTTTAATGATAAAGCCTGGAAAATTAGGACGTCTACATAGTCTAAGTCGTGGTGGATGTGCAGGTCAAATAATGTTGTGACTTTTTTTATTACCCTCTGCATCCTCCCAATCCAACCAACCATGCTGTAATTTGTTCGGCAAAATGGCATCCTTAACACCTTACCTTACTAATTGCGCAATTCCGGTGGTCGAACGTTGGTAAAACGGTACTGCTATCGATGCGACCTTGTAATATGTCTCTAATGATGAGAGCACCAAATGTGTTCCAACAAATCCAAAATGGTTCAAGATCGATCAACGGACAACGGCTCCCGTAAATTAGAAGATGGAATGGATGCCTCGGAAACCTTCGCAAAGCGAACACTGACACTTATTTCAATCACAGCAACCATTGTAAAGGCAAATAAACAGACCCGCTGACACTTCACGATTTATCAAGAATTCTCGGAAACTTTTTCAAACAGACGTATGTCATTTTGTAAACAAAGAGGGGAAGTAAGATTCAAACTTAAATTTCTCGAAACCCTTAGCACTTTCATGCAAACTAGGGCCACCAACACAGGGAATAACATTGCTTTACATGATTGTGATGCTTGTTTATGTGAGGGTGCTGAGAATTTTGAGAAATTTACTTTTGATTCTTACTTCCCCTCTTTGTTTACAAAATGACATGCGTCTATTTGAAAAAGTTTTCGAGAATTCTTGTTTTTTCGGTCTCTCGTTACGAAGTTTTTCCCTGTTATTTCTCCCTAGTCCGTATTCTTGCTATTACACTTGGGGTTCGCAAATTATCGCCTGCACTTGTTCAACTAGCACTAGTGGTGGCAAGCCAGAAAAAATCGCTGAAAAAGTTTTGCAACCTTCACGCTCGAATATTGCCGTGGCGTAAAAAATTGTGACGAGGGACAGCGATGCCGGCGGCATCCCCTTCTGCCCCCATACCTCAACCAGGTGGCTTAAAGTGGCTGTGCCACGACGACAACACCGAATCCCCAACTATTAGCAAGCGAAACTATTAGTTGGCGAAAGAAAAGGCTCCAGAGTGTATCGCATGCATTGATGGTTAGTATGCTCGCAATCCGTTTCCTTCTTGTTCATCCAGTTGGACCTAGTCCATTTGGATCTAATCGGTCCGATAGTTGTTCCGTCGCTTGATGGGAATCGATTCGTCATGACGTACATGGATGATGCAACTCGGAAGGTCTTGCTTTACTTCCTGGAGAGGAAGAATCAAGCATTTAAAGCATACAAGAAGTTCAAGTCCATGGCTGAGCGTCAAACTAACCGGAAGTTGGAGATTTTAAGGATTGATAACGGAACCGAGTATGTGAATGGAGCTTTCCGAAGCAGTTTCGAGAAGGATGGAGTGTGTCATCAGACAACTTGCCCCTATACTCCTCAGCAAACCGGGGTAGCGGGGAGAATGAAAACCGTAGACTCGAGGAGAAGGCACGAAGTATGCTCAAATACGCGTGTCTGCCGAAGGTGTTTCGGACGGAAGCGCTTTCAATGGCTGCATACGTTACCAACAGGACTCCGTCGAGATCATTAGAAGCAATGACACCGGAAGAAGCGTGGACTAGAAGGAAATCAGATTTTCGTCATCTGACGGTGTTTGGACCAATGGCGCTTGTTCGTGTTCCAAAGAAGTTCAAAGTGAAATTATAAAAGGTCATCCTTGTCGGTTATGCAAAAGATGTCAAGGAATACAGACTTTTCAAAACGGTCACCAAAACAATTCCCATCAGCAGAGACGTAATTGTAGTTAAAGATGGTCAGCCACAAAAACAGGTCGTGCAAGCAGATGATTCCGCAACCGTGGAATTCGTGGAACTGTACACGATCGAGCGCTCAATCGTGGATTGTGGTGAAGGTTTTAATGAAGCAGTCGCTGAATCTCTGGACGACGACAACGAACCTGAGCTCCCACCGCAAAATCAGAGACCAGCTGAAGAGTAGCAGTTTAGACGCAACCGGGTCGGGAGCACTGAATCCCATACAAGTACAATTACTTAGTCAGTTCTAATTCGTTTACTGGCGATGTTGTTTGCCCGTAGTCTTCATCAGTGATCAATGATGTTATTAGAACGTTGCCTGATGATGAACAATGCTATGAGGAAGCGTAAAGCCGACCAGCTCATGAGCAATGGCTTACATCAATGCGTGAGGCAATGAAGCCTCTCGAGGAGAACAACGAAAGAAGTGAGATTCGGCGAATCTTCCACGAAACTGGATCGATTTTGACGAGATTTATGCTCCAGTTGTTCGTTATTCTACAATTCGTTACTTATTGACCTTGTCGGTGAAGCACAATCTGGACATCAATCAAATGGGTGCGGTAAAGGCTTTTCTACAAGGCAAGCTTCAAGACGAGATAATCTACACACAGAAACAAAAGCGTTCACGAAAATGAAAACGGACCGTGAACTAGTTCACGTTTTCAGGATTTTTACCTAAAAACGTGATTTAGTTCATGATTACGTGATTCAGTTCACGGTGTATTTTTGCTTGTTCTCGAATTCATGACTGCAGTTCACGGATCCGGGCACGGATTTTTTCCGTGCATGGATCAACCAGAAGGGTCTTCTGTGGATGAAACGCGCGTTTGTCGGCTACGAAAGGCACTTTATGGATTCAAGCAGTCCATCCTGGTATGAAACAATCAGTTGGATGCGGCTTTGAACGATTTCAGCTTGATACGTTCCAAGGTGGATGCTTGTCTATATTTCCAGCTCAATAGAGACAAGATGCTGTTCGTCACAATGTATGATGACGATTTCTCAATCTTCATAAATGATGTCAAACTGTAGCGAAAGTTGAAACAGTTCAAGATGAAGGACCTTGGAGAGGCAACAGAAAGGAAAGTTGTCCATCGACCAGGAACAATACGTTGAGAGTATACTACGAAGATTCCACTTGCAAATTGTAATCCGGTTTGAACTCCCGCTGCGGCGACCGTGAAGCTGGGTAAGTCAATGTCACCTATCACACCGTTTGAGATCCTGCAAGCGAAGCAAATTCCCTATCAAGAAGCGGTTGGCTGTCTAACTTATCTGGCACAAGCACTATGCGAGATATGAGCTACGTTGTACAAGAAGTACGTCAGTTTTGCAGCAACCCTGGGCGCAGTAATTGGAACGCTTTGAAGAATATCCTAGAGGGTTTGAGCTGTTTAGTGGAATACCTGTAACTAGAAGTTTAGAAGAAAAATTAGTATCTTCCATTTAATTCCAACTACCTTTGCTTATCTTCGACAGATACGCGTATTTCGTCTACACATTGTAGACGAAATACGCGTATCTGTCGAAGATAAGCAAAGGTAGTTGGAATTAAATGAAAGATACTAATTTTTCTTCTTAATTTCTAGCTTTGAGGAGGATTATGCGATATCTGCGGGGTACAAGCAGAAACAAAACTACATACTCCAAGGATCATCATCTAGAGCTAACTGCCTGTACAGATGCGAATTGGGGAGGAAATATGGACTCAAGAAAATCGACTACCGGATACGTGTTCATCTTTATGGGAGGAGTAATATTCTGAAACGTGATACTACAGTAATATGCCACTCTTGCTCGTACCATCCAAGAGGCTTTCTGGTGGAAGAACTTTCAATCGCAATTGTTTTGAGAAATAATTATCCCTATTAGTTGCGGTAATCAATCCACCATCTGTGTCGCCCGTAACCAAGTGTGCAATCCGTGGACATTCGTTACAACTTTTTTGAAGGACGTGTTGGTCCAAGGAGCTGTTGAAGTGACCTATACATATATATTCCAAGGATCACCCTGCAGACGGATTTACGACGGCGTTGGTGAATCTAAAGATGCAAGCATTCAAACAATTAATAGGAAGATTAGGGAGGAGTAAATCATAGAATTCCTTGATTCCAAAAACCTATGTTAGACACTACTTTGTTAGGAAAATAAAACTTCATTTGTTATCAACCCAGCAAGCAGTACGGTTCATCTTTCATGCCATTACAAGTAAATCAGAGTGTTCGGACCGGAACCGAAAACACTGTATTTTTTCCATGAGCTTTTCAAGCAGCTAAAACTATTTTTTTCTTTAGTAACTTGTGTGTTTTTTAGATGTGACATTTACTTACAAGAAGTAGTTTAATTCTGTAACCCTCATGCTGCGGACAATGGATTTTGCGTGTTTCGTTACTAGCCTAAATTCAAGTTATATAATTTGGTTTTATTAACTGATTCATGCTCACAATAGTTTAGCTTCTATTTTGAGATCAGAAACTGTGCCAGATAAGTATAGATAAATTGGATATTTAATTCGATTGAAGATAGATCTAAGCCAAAGCTTTCCATAGACACTAGAAGATGACAATAGGTTTAGTTTACTCCTTAATTGCTAACTGCGTGTTGTGCATATAAGTCTTAACACTCACGTAATTTCTTAACTCGAAACTAAGTTCACTACTTTTAAAGAAGTTTTAGCCTTAATTAAATAACAATGTTTTAGGATCACCAAACAGTGTATTATCGTTGTGATCTATTGTCTCTATTGACAGTAGCTCATAATGCTATGCTAATTTATCAATCGGTTAGAACCGGTTCATTATTTTCTACCCCAGTGTTGCCAGAATACAGAGTTAATCCCGATATTCATAGTTTTATATCATATTTTAAATTAATTGTTTGAAGGCAAAAGAATACAGAAGAAAATATGAGCGACACGTTTTGATTTATTATCACTCCTTGAACCATTTAGTATCGCTCCTTGAACAAATAATATGGTTGACCTGTTGGACAAATGTTTAATTAATAAATGGAGTCACTTTTGACTAACTGCCTATTTGATCAACTTCCCCCCAGATGACGGAGTTCAACCAAATTGTTTCATTGTTTAAACATTTTATTCATCTCTCCTAACTATAAAAAGTAACACAATTTTTTTCACAAAAATAGTTCCTCTTATGTACATGGTGCGGCAGAAAATAATGCGAAAATGTTCAAACTTGAGTATTGGGTTAATTCGTGTAGCTACTGACTAACTTCTGTCGAAAGTGTAGTTGTTTATGTTTACTTTCAAATGCTGCATCCAAACATTCTATTTGTTTTATTGAAAATTCGTCAAAATGTTCGCGAAAGAAGTGATCACCAGTTGGTTGCTCGCCCAGAAGAAGCCCAAAGAGATAGCCAAGATGGTAGGGTGCCATTTGGCAACAGTTTACCGTATAAAAAAGGACCCTGCATGATGGTCCTAAGCAACGGAAGCCCGCACGCCGAACGTGATCAAATCGGTCCGTGCTAAAACTGCTCGCAACTCGGTGCGTTCCATAAGAAAACTTGCAAAGGAAGCCAATATTTCGGAGAATCATCAAAGAAGACCTGCATGCATCTTCCAGAGCCAGAGTGAAACGCCACTTGATTAGCGGAGCCGGGTCAAAGAACTACGAGTGACTCGTTCCAAGAGATTGCTTTCCTTGTTGAAGAAGGAAAATGATAATCCTGTTCTCCGACGAAAGCTTGTCAGCATCGATGCTGTGCATAACAGCCGCACGGACCGGTTCATTTCACCGCAGAAAAATGGAGAACGTTCCGGAAAAAGTGAAATACAAATTTCAAACCATCCGGCTGGTGTCATGATGTTTGGCTTGGTGACGTCCAACGGTTTGAAAATGCCGCCTGTTTTCATTTAACTCCAGCATCAACGAAAACATATACATGTTGAAACCGTTGACAAATAAACATCATGACACCAGCCGGATGTGTTTGGTTTGAAATTTCCAATTTCACTCATTTCCGAACGTTCTCCATTTTCTGCGGTGAAATGAACCGGTCCGGTGCGGCTGCTGGCTACAGCATCGATGCTGAAAAGCTTTTCGTCAAAGAACTACGAGTGACTCGTTCCAAGAGATTGCTTTCCTTGTTGAAGAAGGAAAAATGATGAATCCTGTTCTCCGACGAAAAGCTTTTCAGCATCGATGCTGTAGCCAACAGCCGCACGGACCGGTTCATTTCACCGCAGAAAATGGAGAACGTTCCGGAAAAAGTGAAATTCAAGTTTCAAACCAAACATCCGGCTGGTGTCATGATGTTTGGCTTGGTGGCGTCCAACGGTTTCAACATGCCGCATGTTTTCATTGATGCTGGAGTTAAAATCAATACCGAAGTGTATATCGGTATTCTAAAGGACCAAGTGCTTCCCTGGTTGAAGGCCAACTTCTCCGAGGACCAAAACGTTGTCTTACAGTAGGATGGAGCGCCGTGTCACACGTCCAATCGAACCCAACAACGGTTGAACGATAACATGAAGTTTTCGCCGAAGGATTTGTGGCCCCCTAGCAGTCCAGATCTTAATCCGTTGGATTATTCGATTTGGGCATAAACATCACACCCTAGTGTGAAAACCCTGAAGTCAACCATAACACGCACATGGCAGTCAATGTCGGAGGACTATGTCCGAAAGGCATGCTCTGGCTGCCGGCGTCGGCTCGAGGATGTTATGAATAAAAATGGAGGACACATTGAATAAATTTGTTTAAAAGGACTTTGTAAAGATAACTGCACTCGAAAATGTTGATACTATTGCTGAAATGGGATTTGAAAGAAGTAGAACAAATTTTCACATTATTTTCTGCCGCACCCTGTAGTTAGAATCAAAAAATTATAATAACAAAGGACATTAGTTTAGCCGCATTTCAAGTCCTCTTCAGTAAAATCCAAGCGTTTGCAAATTATTGTTGATTAAGTACTTGGTTGGGCATCAAAGAAATCAGCATCTTGATAGTTTTTTAGTGAATTTGTTCCCAGCACTCCTTGATGCATGCCTTCAACTCATTCACGGTGTTGAATTGGCGTCCATTTGCGTAAACCGTCGATGCCAGTATGTCCCACAGGTTCTCAATAGGGTTGCAATCTGGACCACATGCTGACCATTCAAGGACGGTGATTTCTTTCGACTCAAACCATGCCTTGGTCAGTCGCGATACATGGATTGAAGCATTATCTTGCTGAAAAATAACCTCTTCGTCCAAATGATCTTCTAAAAACGGCACCAACGCTTCTTCCAAGAGGTCGCAGCAAGTAGTCGAGTTCATTTCTGTGGAGATCCAGCAGATGGGTGATTTGGAATTATATGAAAATCCACCCCATACCATTACAGTTCCCCCTCCAAAATTTCTTTTGGCTCGGGTTACTCCTTTATCCGTCAAACCGAGCCAATAATGACTGTAGAAGTCTGGGCCGTCGAGGTTAAACATTGTCTCATCAGAAGATATGACCAGGCGCCATTGGTCAGTCTAGGACATATGATTCTGTGCGAATTGTAGTCGGTTTGCTTTGTGCTTTGGCGTAAGTCTGGGTTAAGGCTTTGATTTTGTCCATTTGATGTTCGGACACACATTCAGAATGCGTCTAACGGTACTTTAAGGCACTGGAAGATCGAGTTTGGCAATAATCTGTCGAGAACTCAATTGGTTTTTGGTAGCTTCCTCTCGGATTTGTCCTTTTTGCCGAGCTGTTAGTTTTGAATTCCCCTTTGTTCGCTTCTCTATCCCATAAATCTGCGATTTTTTTTTGATAATTCTGAACTTGTCGGATCTATTGATTTTCCGGGCAATGTCACGATTTTTTTTCCCCTCTGTTCGGGACATAAACCACTGCGACCAGTAAATTGATCTATTGTAGTATATCCCGTATCCTTTGTTTAGTGCATGTCGAGTTACCTCATCACTATTTAGAAATGATGAGGTATTCGGTGTTGTTACAGTGGTCATTGTTTGTTTTGTTGGCAATGAATCAAATTTTATTGAAAGTTTCCGCTATTTGAAACCTTTGAAGAGTGAGAGCACTCTTCAAAGGCGCGCCCCTTTATCAGTCAAAATCAGATTCATTGCAAAGAAAACAAACTATGACTCCGATACTGACCATGCATCAGAACCCTAGTCATAACCAATTCAAACTATAGAACATCAAATAGTCTAAGCTAAGCTTATTCTAAGCTCATCCTCGCACAATTGCAAAACGAGTATTGTCACTTTTCATAAGACATAAAATGTAATAAGGACTAAAATATGTTCCTTTGACTACAAATAACAAATATGATCCCTAGTTTGAATTAATTCGGACTAGAGTTCGGTGGTAGATCTGATACCCCGTAACGCACCACGAAAAGGTGATCTACCAGCGTTACGGGTCAATGTCACGATTACTGAGACCAGTTTCGCCTAACCTCGGATTTGGCCTTTCTGGACCTCGTTCAAGCGCTTTGCCTTTCCCATACGTACACAAATTAACTTTATTGCGAAATACAACGAAAATACTTACTGAGGTGCAGAAACAGCATAAGCTGTTGAGCAAACTTATGAACTTTCAAAAAAAAAATCGCGATAAGGGTGACTGCGTCTAAACGTTTGCAACGCAACGGAAGCAGAAAATATGGCGAAAAGTAAACAACGCTAGATAGCTGTTATTAGTGTGTGTGAGCAACGCAATGGATCTCACTACTACATGCATATAATATTTGATTTGCTGCACTGAAATAAAAAGATGCGGCTAAACGATTGCAACGCACTGTATTACGGTACAGTAGTGTTTTAACTTCAATCCATTTGACGTTTTCAATATTCCGTTTCTACAACCACTGATCATCAAACGCAAATCCGCCCGATGGATGACTCAATCCGTTCCGATCGTTAAAATTTCATAAAAGCAAAAGGCTTCCATTAACCAGCGAGCATTTCCAGGTGGTAATTTATCATCAGCCCCCGGCTATATTGCGAAAAGACACATCTATTTGGCATGCATTACCGCACGGCCAACGGTTGATGATGATGATTGTTATTGACCACAGCCGGAGAGTCGTTCTGCGGAGTTTTACGAGTTCCGTTCTACGCTGATGTCATTCTCCGGGCAACCGCAATCGCAATAATGGGGATGGGATGGAACTTTCCTCAGTAGGCTGGCTGGGCGAGATGTGTCATGTCACCTCAACCATCAATGGCATCATCATTATTTCAGCCATTTCGAACCGACCGAAGAGCTGTGATGTGGTTTCTTCTCGTCTTCCTCCCCTCGGCAGAACAACCGTATCCGAAACGTTTGATGAGGTGCGAGCTAATAAAATCTGCATTGTTTGCGGTCGAGGTGTGAAATTTCACCCATCCCGAATGGGATCAAATTGAAGTTGAAGACTTTCTACTGACGTTTATGATTGTTTTCAATTCGAAATGAACGAAATCAGCTAATGCGAATGTTTTCTTTCTCTTTCTCTTTTGCAGGTACGTTCGAGAAAAATTGATCCATCTCCCGTCCGGTCCGAAACAGGTAATGTAAAGAGACAAACCCATTTCCTACGTCATCTGCGTTAATCCCCCGGCCTGGAAATGGATCGTTCCCTTGATGAGCCTGAATCCAACCGTCGCGCAAACGTTTAAACGAATCACTCCGCTGTATCGTGCCTTTATTGCCTCAGATCCCATCAAGGTGGAAAAATGTCATTTGCCATTTCACCCGGGGCGGAAAATTCCCATTATGCAACCTCGGATGACTTTGAACTCAGCAGAACTCTCCGAACAATGGCGACCGAGCAAGGCTGTCAATTTCCATAGACGGTGGTGGCAAAGGCCTACTTGGGGTACCGTAATTGATTTGTCACTGCTTCTCTACGCAGGGCAGGGAAGCGATTCTTGCAGCCAAGTTCTTCTGGATGGAGGGTAAAACTGAGACTGATGCGGTGGGAATTTTCGTTACCTGGGGAAGGAAATGGAATGTGCTTTTTTAGGAAGGGAAAATGCAGGTGGTGCTGACAGGTAGATGTGAGGCTGTAGTGCAATCTCGCTGTAGGATGTAAGCCTGCCCAGGTGCTAAACTGCTGCTCACGGCAATCGGTTGTGGTTTTTTGCTGCGGAAATGAGACGATCGTAGTTGAGAGGAATTGGATGGAGTTTTTTTTTGCTGTGGATGGAATGTCTTTAGAGAGGTGAAACAGGGTAAATGGGATTAAGAGTGGACTTTGGTCTGAAGAGACGTTCAATTTAAATACAGTAGCGCTCAAGAGGCATATGACTAACAGTTTTTGCTTTATATGCTTCCTCTACCAATATTTATTCAAAATAGTCTTAAAATGGTGTTAACGTAGACAAAAAAAGATGCAAAAGTATATTGCAAACCATATATATTCTTCATTTGCTTTTACAATAAATAAATTGTATTTTAACGTGAACAAGTGTAATTTGACAACGTAAGAAAATATAAATAAATCAATAGATTTCAATGAAAATGGTTTCATAACGAGTAATTAGAGCAGTACTCAAGTAACAATTTCAGTTCTATTCCAGCCGTATAGCACTGGCTTTGTTGATGAAACTACATTCAAAACTATTTTGTCCACCAACACCTCCTCTATGCATCTTTAAAGCCGAAATGTGTACCAAGTGGCTCGCTCTATAGACGGTTGTGAAGACAAGTTAATAAAACTTGTACATTACCATAAAGATTTTCATAATGTTCTAGTAAGAGAAGTTATGACCACTTGAGAACCTTAATAAAACCTACTGGCTGCCATGAAAGCCAGCACACGGCCAAATGACCACAGCTGTCAAACTTCACTGTGATATCGTGGTTGGTTTTTGTTGTTCTGCTTTGTTCAATTCTCTGCTCTTCTGATTCATTTAGCAGTACATAACATCTATGAAAAAAGTTCTAGTGTTACGGGAAATATTGATAATTAGCAAAATATCTAAAACAAATTGAGTTTTTATGGCGTATCATGTTCCAAATCATATGTGCATATAATTTTATGGAGAGCAATAGCACAATAAGATCCAAAAATTATCGCGCATCGCGGAAAATATGTGAGTTTACCACAACAAAAACAAAATTGGCTCATATATAAATTAATCATGAACCCGAAAATTGATGGAATTTATTAAGGTTATATCTATCGATCTATCGATTTCTTGTATTTCAATTTGGCGATTGGAAGACATCACATTTTTTTCAAAAAGCCAATTTATCTTAGCTATGGCTACTATAAAACTATTTGGTCAATTTGTGACTAACCTCAATGCCAATTTGGCGTTTATTGCATTTACTGGAGCCAAAATGGTTTTAAAATGCTTTTTCAACTGACCATAATAAGAAAATATGAATGAGTCCTAAAACGGCATTTCACAACAGACTTTTATGAGTTCATAAAGTCAAAATAAAACCTTTGATAAGAGTACAAGTAATGTTACAAGTCAAGGTTTCAAAATCGTTGTAAAGGAGCTATGTAGGTTCTCATAAACCTTTCTAAAATACAAAACCAATAGGCAACTCTTGATTGCATAATAAAATCAAATTTATTTCAGTGGCTTTACAAAACTTTAATAAAACATAATAAAACTGGATGGGTTAGGCAATATTACTTGGGGTACTTTGTAGAAAAGCCCTTTTATTGGATAACAGCCTGAAATATGCGCGACATCGATGCCACAAGATCAATGAATGCCGTCAAATTCGAAATCTAAGTTTAATGATTATTTCGTCAATAGTATTTCAATGATCAATCTATCTACTGAATTGATCGATGAACCTGATGTAGTAAAGTAGCCAGTTCATAGTAATTGTAGATTTGAAGGTTTTCATCCCATCACAATTGATGAACTTTGAAATATTTGCTTTTCATTAGGAAAAACGCCTGAAGTAGACAATGTTAGTGCTATTCAAGAGTTATTCAAGACTGCATTGGTCACATTAAAGGCTTGTTCGCGACAAAATCTGGACAGGTTAAATTTGCAATAAAATGAATTTGTTGTTTGTTCCAAAATGCATTCTTTTAAATTGTGCATTATTTGTCATCTTAAAACTGATAACAGTTTCTTAATTAGGCTGTTCATAAACCACGTAGACTCATTTTTTTAAATCTCAACCCCCCCCTCGTAGACTTTTTCGCCATACAATGTTTTGAATTTTTGTATGGAGCGTAGACTTTGGTCAAACCCCCTCCCCTAGAAAAGTCTACGTGGTTTATGAATAGCCCCTAAGGGTCTGTGAAAATTATCTGCAACCGATTTAGCTGCATTGTTCAATAAAATTTTTCTATAAAACCCGAGTCAACGTAAATTTGGAAGCATTTTAGTGAAAATAACTCAAAAACTAAACAACAAACACGGTTGATCAAAACGTCAAACAAAAGGATTTTTTTATTTCAAACTAAAAAAAATACAGATTTCCAATGATATTTCACAAATTATTACAGTCACACCGTTTCGAACGAACTGTCGCACTGTACTTGTGATCGATGCCATCACTGTACCGGCGAACTTATCCCACTTGAAAGGCATTTGTTGTGCATCTGTCACTTCTTTACCGCATCCTCGATGTTTCCGCTTGATAATTGCCCAATATTTTTTGATCGGTCTGAAGTCAGGGCAATTCGGACGATTAATCTCTTTGGCGACGAAATTAACATTGTTTGCAGCATATAATTCTAGTACCTCCTTAGAGCAGTGGCAGCTGACTAGATCCAGCCAAAACATAACGTTGCTCTTGTGTTGCCGAATGAAGGGTAAAATCCGCTCTTTCAGACCCTCTTTCATGGAAGGGACATCCCTACGACCAGTTGCCAATTTTAGGCCGGGGATTTCTTCATAATCCATTTTGACATATGTTCCGTCATCCATTAAAATACAGCCATCAAATTTCGTCAAAACTCGTTCGTCTAGTAATCGTGCTCGCTCTTTCTCGGCTACTAAATTTTGTTTTAGGAAGCGATTCGGATGTTTACTGGCACAAAAAGACTTATATCCTTCTCTTGAAAGGATGTTACGCACGGTGGAAAAGATGGAATTGTATGCGTTTGCCAAATCACGTATGGAGACATCTGATCTGGGTTGCCTTTCACGTACCTCAACACCTTTCTCCTCAGCTCTTTGTTCCTAGCGCCACTTTAATGATAGATGCGCTGTGCTCTATTCACACTCAGAGTATTCTTATATCGTTTGATTACCAGACACACCGTTGACTTTTAACACTTTTACTATTTTTGAGGCAGACCACGAAGGATTCTCTAGATGTATGTGCACAATTAGTTTTCTTTTCTCAAGTTCCATGACCCGTAATTTTGAGGTGCGTCGATGAATCGAAAAAATGTTTTCACCAATTTCTTTGTAAATAAAACATCAACAAAGCCTGTCAAACGTTTTTTGTTCCAATCACTAGGGACGCTGAATTTCACTTATAGATTGCAATAAACTTCACTTTGCTCTGTTAACATGAACAAAACCATATCATTAAACTTGTTATTAAATACGATTATTTAGTTATTCTTAAAATATTATTTGCTACAGGTACTGTTCATCTTTTCAACCATAACCGTCTCTGGCGGCATTACCCTGCTTAATGCATACGTTTCATCCAAGCTGTTGGAATCCCGATTAGTGCTATACCGTCAATATTTGATTGATCAGTAATTTCAAGTTTAGTTTAATTTTGTACAAATTTTTTTTGAAGAACCTCAGAAAAAAATGTTAAGAGTTTAAGGATAGGGTGATTTTAGTTTAAAAAGAAGTAGCAAAAAAATTCAGAGGAGAAAATAAGTTTCTAAGAATTTCGAAAGAAGTTCCCAAAAATTTAAGTAGAAATTCGAGGACAGTCCTTAAGAACTTCAGAAAAAAAATGATCTGAGTTTTTAAGGAGAGAGTGATTGAAGTTTAAAAAAAGTTTCAACAAAATTCAAGGAGAAAAGAAGTTCCTAGAAATTTGAGAAGAAGTTCCTACAAACTTCTGAAAAAGATCAAAAGAGCTTCAGTATAAGTTAGAGGAGACTACTGAGGAACCTCAGTTTTTTTTTCAGAGTTTAAGGAGAGAATGGTTTCAGTTTAAGAAGAAGTTCCATAAAAATCAAAGGAGAAAAGAAGTTCTTAAGAATTTTAGAACAAATTTTTAAGAACTTCAGCAGAATTTCCAACCACTTCAGAAGAAGTAACAGGAGAGTCCTGAAAAACCCCAGAATTTTTTTTTCAGGGTTTAAGGATAGAGTGGTTTCAGTTTGAAACGAAGTTCCAAAAAATTTCAGAGGAGAAAAAAGAGTTCCTAAGAATTTCAGGAGAAGTTCCCAAGAACTTCTTAAGAAATTCCCAAAAACTTTAAAAAAATAGAAGAGATTCCTGAAAAATCTCAGAAAAATATGTTCTGAGTTTAAGGGGAGGGTGATTCCAGTTTAATTAAAAGTTCCAAAAAATTTCAAGGGAGAAAAGAAGTTCCTAACAATTTCAGAAAAATTTCCTTAGAACTTCAGAAGATTTTCCAACGACTTCTGAAGAATTTCCCAATAATTTAAAAAGAAGTTCCTAAGAACTTCAAAATAAGTTTTTCAGAACTTCAAAAGTGGTTCCCAAGAATTTAAGAATAATTTCAGAAAAAAGTTTCTTGAAAATTCAAAGGTATTTCAAGAGAAGTTCTTAAAAACTGCAAAAGATAATTCTACTAACTTCAGAAGTTCTAACGAGCTTCAAAAGAAGTTCTCAAAAATTTAAAAAAAAAGTTTCTATAAGAGCTTTGAAAGAAGTTCCATTGATCAAAAGGTAAATTTTTCAGGAATTTCGGAAGTCCCTTAGAATTTTACAAGTATTTACAAAAATTTCAGTTGAAGATCGTAGAAATTCAAGAAAAATTTGCGGAATTCGAGGAAAATGTTCTCTGTATTTCAGAAAAAAATTATAAGAACTTCAGAAGATGTTCTTTAGAACCTCGTATGAAGTTCCTAAAAACTTCAAAATAAGTTTTTCAGAACTTCAAAAGTAGTTTCCAAAAATTTTGAAACAATTTCAGAAAAAAGTCCTTAAGAAATTCAAAAGCATTTCAAAAGAACTTCTTAAGACCTGCAAGATATGATTCTACTAACTTCAGAAGTTCCAACCTGGGAGGGAGAAACAAATACTACACACACAATGTATTGAATGAGTATCGATATTGGACATGAAAATTTTCAACACAATAACATAATCAAGAAAACTGTTGTGTAAATTAGTAGTTTTTGTTTGGCGTGTCTCTGATGTTTATGGGTAACCGTCACATGACTTTATGCTGTCGGGAAATATTTGTTCACAAATCAGTTAGGTTTCGCTCGTTACGCTTTTCGCAAACGTCATGAGCGTTTCAAAGTTGTTCAACATGAAGCATTAAGTTAAATACTATGTTGTTTAAGAAGTAATATTCTCACACCATGAGGCTCTCCAGGAGTGGACAGCAATTATGCTAGCCTCCTGGTGCCTCATGCAGTGATGAGCAATTATTTCCTTCTTAAACAACATCATCATAGATCGCGTACGGGAGGACACCAAACTAACAATCATAATGTTAAATACTGTGGCCGAGACAGCAAGAACTATTCGGAATTACATTTTTGGCGTTTTTCCATTGATTATATTACAAAATCAAAATTGATAGAATTCTGTCGGCGGGCTCTAAGACAAGCAAAATTAAATTAAGTTCGCGAGTCTGTATGTAGCGTAAATATTAGTTTTTTTTAACAGGTATTTGATTATAATAGCAGTGGTAAAATCTGTTTCAATTATCGTTCTGTAGGTTCACTTTGAAAAGGCTTCTTTCCGCCTTTGCCGTACCATCAATTGATGCATTCCTGTTGCATTCCGAGGGCTAGCCGCCGATTGAATGTTGGATTTATAGAAATCTCGTCCTCTCTACTCTTCACTGGCGCTTCAAGATCACAACTACGTGAACATTGTTGCAGTGGGGCACAAATGAATGCCATCTGAAGACGAAGAAGATGATGAGGATTTTGGTGTGCATCAAGAAGCCGTTGGGCACGAAACAGCTTGTTTTGATGAACAGATCAGATCTGATTTCAGAATTCAGAGCAATACTTTATTTGGAGGACAGGGAGATTCATTGAAGCTGTTCAGGTAATATTCTTGATAATCATTATAATCCTCACATAAAACCTTAAAAATTTATATTAAAAATAATAATAATAATTTGAATAAAGATAATAATACCAAAAACAAATATGAAATACAAAAACAGTGACAATAATAAAACTAATAATATAATATATATATTAATAATAATAATAATGCTAAAACTAATAAAAATCATCAATATGAAGCTAATTAAAATCATTATATATTTACTATCAATCTGATGATTGTAATTATAACTCAAATAAGAATGAATAATAATTAAATGACAAATATAATGACAATAAAAGTTAGTGGAAAACAAAAAACGATTAAAATAAGTGTCACTTTAAGAATTCTTAAAATTCTTAGTAAAATAACAAAGGTAGTTTTTATTATCATTATTTTATTAATATACATTATTGGTTTTCTAATAATGATGGTAATAATTATTGCTTTACTTATTATTAAAATAAAAATTATCAAAATAGTGATAATAATCTGAATAATAATAATGAAAAACAAATGTGACAAAAGCAAAACCAGTCATATGAGAAATAATAATAATAATCGTTATACTGAATGGCATAACTTCTTTACAAATATTTGTTCTTATCATAATAATTATAATAATCTAAAATTATGAGATCGTGGCCGTGATAGGCTTTTTAAAAAACTATTATTTTGACTTTCACTGTTTATTGACTTAATCAATTAACTTAATAAGGGTTCTACACTACGTACAAAGAATTACTGACCGCGTTCCAGGTACCTCTTTATCGTTTTTAATTGATAAGTCTGCATTCGATCGGTCGTTGACGATGATGCTGACTCGGTGTTGCTATGTGCTGGTTTTGCTGTGGTGGCCTTACTGCTGACTTTGCGATCTGACGTGGTCGTTGTCCGGATGGTCTGTTATTGTTGTTGTATTTGGTTGATTCTGGTATGTAACTCTAAGCCAACATAAAAATTATAATAACATTTAATTTGATCACTTATTACAAATAAAGTGTAAAACTTTCCTTTTTAAATACGAACGTCAAATTAATAATAATTTTTATTATTATCAGAATTGACTGCATAATTTTTATAATTTTCATTATAATTTTTGTTATTTTCATTGTTTACATTCCAATTTGAGAAATTATTACCTTATTATTAAAATTAAAATTATTAAAATTATTATTATTAAAAACCATATTTTTATACTTATAATAATTGTATAGTTGTTGACTAGTTGATGACTTTAATATAAATAAAGGTTTTAATTATGATTTTAATTCAAACTATTATTCATATTTTTTTAATGATATCATATTGCAAAAAAATAAATTGACAAAAATGGTATTTAAATGATAACAATATAATTATTATCTTGATAATCTTTTTCATAATCAACAAAGAGAATTAAAAAACATTGAATAGATTTAAAAACATCATTAACATAACAATCATAGCAATCATATGATCATTATCATAATAACCGTAATAAAATCATTTGAATACAGATCAAAATCATAACATCACATTGAAAAATTAAATGGTAATTAAGTTTTCTCAATCATCATAATATTATAATTAATTATACTTATAATCATAACAATTGTAAAAATATTTAAATGAATAATTATAAAAATAATTATAATACTAATCATAATAGTAACAAATATAATAATCATTACTATCATAGTAATATTGAACATCATATTCCAACAAACATTGTTATAAAAATATTCGTTTTCATTATTCTTATCAATATAAATATTATAATAACCAAAAATAGCATGTGATAACAAAATAATAATTAAAAAAAATTAAATAATACGCACGCTAAAAATAATCACCCAATGGTATTGATTATAATCATAACAATAAAATTAGAATCATAATATTTACCGCACAACTACAACATTAATATTCATTATGAAAAAACATTTCCTTTCCTCCTTGATGGTTCTCTTGGAGATCACTGAAAGAATTTTCACAATCATTATTATTAAAATAATTAGAATTGTATTCAAAATCATCATTAAAATCAACAAAAAAATAAAAATTATCACATTTAATTATCCTATGTTCCGAACATCTTAAACATTTAAATAATAATATATAATCCAATATATTGCAAATAATGATGGTAAAAACTGAGGTAAAAACTTAAATGATATTCAGAAAACAATGATTACGATCACAATCGTCATGATAATCACAATTGTCAATCAATCTTGATCATAACAATCTAATTCATCAATACCATGACAGTAAAATTGAATTGATTATAATAATAATAATCATTAATTTTAATAACGACAATCATGACAGTATAAACTTCGTTATAACAAAAATGTAGAGCATGTTTGAAATAAACATGTTTTTTTTCAGGTGTCTATGTCAAATCCAAATATATTCAATTTTATTTTTAATACGAATAATTTTTAAACAAACGTTGAGGTACGCTATTTTAACAAAGAATACTTTTGAAACAAATTCAACATATATTTGAGGTCAGAACAAACAAAAGTTTACGTTGGAACTGATATAAATATATTTGCTTTGACGATAGTTTTCTTCACGTGTAGTTTCCATAATACAACTCTTTTCATTTAATTAAAATTTATAGTTTGAAATTTATTTCATGATCAAAATGATCACGTTTATCTTCAAAACTTATCACGTAATCAGTAAATTTAACAAGACCCTAAGCAACATTTGCAGATTATTTTCTCGTTTAGTTATGACTTTGGTACAAGAATAAATGTCTCTTTTTTATCAAGGCTTTATCAGGTGTTTAAATATTCAAAACATCTCACCGTACATAATACTCATCTAACTTATGCTCATGGCTGGCCCACAATTGATATGTTTCGGATGCGTTTGCGTAAATTTTACAATTTTCCTAAAGGTTTTCTGTGAAATTTACGTCAACGTATCCGCAACGTATCTAGTGTGGGTGACTCTTCACAGTATCACAAATCCGACATCGCCTCCCCTGTCTATAAATTGGAAAACACCGTAATCCACTTGTTTGTCTTAAGTTTTCACATTTCTTAAAAAAAAAAAACGATCAGTTTAATTTATATTGCACAGCACTTTCAATATAATTTTAGGCTCATATCAAATTTCAAGCAAATTATCGTTCTCAATACTCCCCACCTTTGAATTTTTTTTTAGTTAGGTCTGCGGTGACATTTCATGACAGCTGAATTAGGTCTGCATTGACAACAATAATTTTCGTATCTGTTTCTCCCTCCCAGGTTCCAACGTGCTTCAAAAGGAGATCATCAGGTCATATTTTCAGGCATTTCCGAAGTTCCTAAGATGTTTACAAGCATTTACCAAAACTTTCAGCAGAAGATCATAGAAATTCAGATGGAAAGCTTCAAAATTCGAGTAGAAGGTTCTTTGAATTTCAGAAAATGTTTCTAAGTACTTAAGATAATGATAATCAGAACCCCAGAAGAAGTTCCTGAAAACTCTAAAAATAGTTCCTAAGAACTTCAAGCGTAATTCCCAAAATTTTAAAATAATTACACAAAAAAGTTCCCTGAAAATTCAAAGGTGTTTCAAAAGAAGTTCTTTAAAACTGCAAAAGATGCTTCTACTAACTTTAGAAGTTCCAACGAGCTTCCAAATGAAGTTTCTAAGAACTTTTGAAGAAGTTGCATGGAACTTAAGATGAGGTTCTTTTGATCATCAGGTCAATTTTCCAGGAATTTCGGAGGTCCTTAAGATTTTTACAAGTATTTACCAAAATTTTCAGCAGAAGTTCGTAGTAATTCAGAAGGAAATCTTCAAAATTCGAGGAGAAGGTTCTTTGAATTTCAGAAAAAAATTCTTAAAACTTCAGATAATGTTCTTCAGAACCTCAGAAGAAGTTCATGAAAAGATCTAAAAAAGTTCCTTAGAACTTCAAAATTAGTTCCCAAAAATTTAAGAACAATTTAATGAAAAAAATCCTTGAAAATTCAAAAATATTTTAAAGTCCTATTTTAAGGTCTTAAAAACTGCAAAAGATGATTCTACTAACTTCAGTTTCCCAATAACTTCTGTAGTTCCAACGAGCTTCAAAAGAAGTTCTCAAGAATTTCAAAAGAAGTTTATAAGAACTTCAAAAGAAGTTTCTAAGATTTTTCGAAGTTTTTACATCATCAGGTCAATTTTCCAAGCATTTCGGAAGTTCCTAAGATGTTTACAAGAATTTACCAAAATTATCAGCAAAAGTTCGTAAAAATTCATGAGGAAATCTTCAGAAGTCGAAGAGAAGATTCTTTGAATTTCAGAAAAAGTTTCTAAGAACTTCAGAAAATGTGCTTCAGAACCCCATAAGAAGTTGCTAAGAACTTCAGAAATTTTATTAAATACTATCGAAGAAGTTTGGAAGACCCTAAGAAGAGCACGAGCATAATTGACCACCCGAGTTTGCTACTCCGTAATTTCCAGATCAGCTGTTGTTACACAGAGAACCAACAGATGATGCTTGGGACCAGCATACATCCTCAATGTGTAAAAACTGGTGATCCCAAACCAAGGGAATACCACCGCCGGCCACGCCCGAATACAGGTCAAGTAGGGAATGGGTAGGAATATGATGACGTGATACTCGCTTTATTGGAAGCCGAGAAGACCACGAGAAATCATTGGGATGTTGGATAAAATGGTTGGGTTCGCAGCGGGATCCCTTTTGGTAAACGTCGGCAGCGAAAAAGATATCTAACTATGGTCCCGATTTATTCTCTGAATAGAGATGGACATTAAAGCTATTCAAATTTTGGTACCGATTTAAACCAACGGTAAGGATGCTTTTAGGGCCACTGACAAGTGTAGATGGTTTATTTCACCAGAATACATAAATATGTTAAAACATCGAGTTTGAGAACCGATTTAAACCAACAGTAAGGATGTTGTTGAAGCCACTCATAAGTGTGAGTTGTTTATTTCATTGGAATACAAAAAAAAAGTTAAAAATATCAAATTTGAGGACAGATTTTAACCAACAGCAGGGATGCTGTTGGGGCCACTCACAAGTGTGGATGGTTTATTTCGACTAAAATATTTACCTGCACTTAGTAATTCAGAAAAGCACCAAAAATGAAAAAGTACCACTAAACCATTAACTGTCATGCGTGATCAGCATTAAAATTAGAATGAGTACAAAGATGAGAAAGATCTTCGATATCCATTGTGACCGGTAAATCGTACAAGTCAACAGCCATTAGTATATGTGCAATTAAATATGGCAGTATTCCGCCAGTAATTTGAGCACTAAACCATTCGCATATGTCTTTAATTTTGTTAGATTTTCCCATAAACAGTAGAAATGAGCAATGGATAAATAAATATCCATTGCTCATTTTACTGTTTTTATGGGAAAATCCAACAAAATTAAAAGACATATGCGAATAGTTTAGTGCTCAAATTACATAATTTGGCGGAAATACTGCCATATTTAATTGCACATATACTAATAGCTGTTGCTTTATTTGATAGATTTACCGGTCACAATTAGATTATCCGAAGATCTTTTCTCATCTTTTATTGCTCATTCCTAATTTTTTAATGCTGATCACACATTATTTGTTGGCACAGGCCTTAATAATTTAGTGGCACTTTTTTCATTTTTTATTGCTCAAATCTCTCTTTTAATTGATGATTAATTATGCTGCCGTTTATTTCACCTACATTAGATGTTCCCAAGAACTCGAGCAAAAGTTCCTGAGAATATCAGAATATCCTCAATTATGAGAAAAATTCAGATAAAGTTCCGTAGAATTTCAGGGACTTCTAGGAGATGGTAATCTTAAGAGAACCTGAGGAGTTGATCAGGAAAAAACTTCAAGAAAATAAATTTCCACAATCATAAAAAATCATTCTGAGAAAGTTCCTGAGAATTTCAGGGGAGTTTCGGAGCTGGTCAGCTTTGGAGAACCATAGGAGTTGGTGAGGAAATACTAAAAGAATAGTTTGTAAGAACATCAAAAGAAGCTCCTTAGCGATTCAGAAGATGTTCTCAGTGGTATCTCGAAATGTTCTTTGATAACTCAGATTCCCGGAATGTCTTGATTTATTCCACAAAACTGCAGGACTTTGGTATCATTTTCAAGCTTTTCCATTCAGTAAATATTAAGATGTTCATTTCCAAAATTTCGAAGTAGAATAGTCAGAAAAATAAAAAAAACCTTCACCTTCAAAAGTTTCAGTAGAACTGCTCCTCAGTATCAACTGAAAAAAAAGAACCTCATCGCTGAATCATAGTAGGCTTTCAAATGTCAACGACCAGATCGAGCACAATTTAACGCCAACTACAGGAAGTACCACGACCGACAACGGTTTGCTAATCAAATCTCACGAACCTTCCCTCCTCACCCGGATCAGAACTCCACAGCTTCGGCAAACGGCATCTAAAGACCGAAGAAGGTATCAATTTCATTCTGATTGATTAGATTAGCGTCGCGTTGGAGCGTTTTTCCTGTGTTTTATTTTCCTCCCTCAGTTCTTCCAGTTCAGCCGATCGGTTAACTTTGTTTTGTGCACTGCAAATTGGTTGCAATTTTCCAAAGACTTTCTCGATCGTCCCAGGCAGCAAAAACGCTTCAAACAACGAAGATTATCAGTTGTAACAAATCGATTCATGCTGTTTTGTCAGACTGTGGGGTGGGTTCGGCCCTTTCAAGTCACCGCGAGGGCAGCCATCTTCGTTCTTCTCACCGAATATTGGTGAGAACATTCCGTCCAAGCCTACTGAGGTCCCAGCCGGGCCTCGCCCACCCGCATTTCCGCATTGCTCATGCTCATTTCTCGGGTTATTGGACGCCACGGTCCGTTATCGATCCGGATCAATTTCCCCGGCGTTCCATCCAGTATGATATTCGAGGCATTCGAAAAATGAATATTCCTCGCTCGCTGCCGATGATTGAACCAGACTATGGTCTTTCCGGCAATGGCATTTTCATGTTGGTTGGCTGCAAAAAAAAGCACGAAAAATAGAAACATTACCCCAACTGCCGTTCGCGTTGTGTCGATTTGTATCGCTCAATTGTGCTCCTAACATACACAACCACACGCTGGTTGTTTATCCAATAGTTGGAATCTTTCAGGCCACGTTCCATATCTCAATAAGCGCTGCACCTTCCGAGCGGAGGAGGCAAAACAGAAGAAATGGCCTGTGCTATAATTCAACATGAACCTCCGCCTCCGTGTTCGCTCGTTCCGAAGTTTATTGCTCTACAGCTGTTCGCGCTGTTATGCCCTCTACTTCCACCTCGTGAACATAAATATGCAGTCAGTTGGTGGATTTGAATGGAACACAATGTCTGGGCAAGAACATGTGCTCTACATTATGGGTTGTTATTGGTTTGGCCGCTAATGGAAACAAATATTGCGAACGAACAAACGCTTGCTGAGATGGTGTTGCAGTTCCATCCGGAGTTGTGTCTTTCCGTCCGGAGCTTGGAGGCTGGGCTGGCTCGTTGTTTTGAGGTGTTTTATTTTCGGTTACTTGTGGGTCATTTGTTGGTCGACTCGGAGTTTGAGATCAGTATCTATGGGAGTTTTACAAGGGGATATTTAATTGAAAAATTAGTTCGTCTTAAAAATGTATGTAAGATTATTCAACAACAGCAGAACCTCCGACTAGAACGATGAGTACACAAGATATGAGCCACATTTGACTTTAAAAAATGTTACTAGAGTGGATCAAATTTAAACTCGTAAAACATTTCTAAAATTAAGCTGTCTTTGATGAATTTTATACCTCAACAAGTTCATCCGGAATATTAAAAAAAAACTTCTTTTGAAGTACCAATAACTTTCTTCAGAAGTTATGAAACTTTACCTGATGTTCTTCAGAATCTGTCCTGAAGTTCTCAAGAACTTCTTCTGAACTTCTCTTGAGTTCTTATGAGTTTCCAACGAACTTTTTCTGAAGATCTCAGAACCTTCTTCTGAAATTCAAAGGTATTTTTTCTGAAGTTCTTAGGAACTCACTCAGATGTTTTTCTGAGCTTTTGGTTCAGTTCTTGAGACCTACTCCTGAACTTCATATGATATTCTTCTGAAGTTCGTATGAAATTTGTCTGAAGTTCATAAGAATTTCTTGAGAAATTCATGTAAATTTCTTCAAAAATTTGTAGGAGCTTCCGCTAAAGTTCCTAGAAACAGCGTCCCAAAGTATTTTAAAGCGCCATAAAACGTTTTCTGAAATTCATTTAAGAAACTTGTTCTGAAGTTCTAAGAAACTTCTTTTGTACTTCATCGGAATTTCGAAAGATTTTCTGAAGTTCATAGGAATGATCAATTATTTTCTCAGAAACTTTATCGGAAATTCATAGGAATTTCGTAACAATTTATGAGGAAGTTTCAATAAACTTCTCATCAAGAGCCAAAAAACTTTTCCATAAGGACTGAAGACTTTCTCCAAAACCTCTTTTTTTCAAATGCTCAAAAAATTTCAATCCCGATTTAGTTCTTTCATGGTGTGCAACTATTCTTGGAGTTCTCAAGAAGTTCTCTGAAATTCCAAGCTACTTGACTTGCACAACAGCTCACTAAATTACTGAAATCAAACAGATCATGAAACTTCATGCCATTTCAATCCATATAAAAAAAAAGATTGAAATGAACTTCCGATCAGATCCGATGAGTATCTTAAACGTGAAAATCACATTAGCATCAAGGAAAACATCAATATTTAGTACTTCAACGAAATTCTTCTTCAAATCTTGATAATATTCTAACCACTTCTACCAAAATATATGTTTCAACAAATCTCCACCAGGATTAAAAGGCAATAGCTGTGTTTTCTCAGAATATCGTGGCATTCTTATAGAAGCTTCTTCTTGAAGCAAATGTCCTAAAGTTTTAACAAACTGCCTCAGAAGTTTAAAAAAACATTGAGGATAAGATGCATTGCTTAAAATACTATGTAACATCTCCTGAAATTTGATCACCTCCTAGTGTTTTGACAAACTTCTGTTGAAGTTCAAAGAATGTTTTTTTGATTTCTAACGGACTCTAGACTCAAACAAAGCAACTGAACAACTCAAAACCACGTCTCTTGAAAAACTTTTCCTTAATTTATCATACAATCCTTCTTAACTTTTAAGATGCAGTTTGTGGAAAATTCTATGAATTCATAGAGAACTAAAATTTTTAGGAAGTTCCATCGAAGTTCTAAGGAGCTTCATTTAAAAAATGTCTTGAAAATTGCATTTGAAGTTTTGAAAACCTTTTTGAAATTTCTAGGAGACTTCTTCTGAATTTCATCGGTACATCTTCAGGTGTTCTAAAAAGATTTGTCTAGATTACCAAAACATCCCGCAGAATGCATACTTCAAAATTCTTGAGTCTAATAGCTATTCCTGAAATCTCTAAGATATCAAAGAACATACTGTGGTGATGTGTAAATTATCTTCTGAAACGCTAAGAAGCTTCCCTTAAATTTCTCAGAAACTGTTCATAAACTTCTCAGGAACTTTTCTTGATGTTCTTGGTAAATTACTAAGGTGAAAAGAAACTTTCCAGAAATTCTTAGGAACATCGTCTGTATAATGTCTGATGTATAAAGTAACTCCATATCACATACTCAGGGACTTCAACCGGAGTTCCTAAAAACTTACTATGCAATTCTTTCAAACTTTTTCTATGGTTCTTATGACCTTTTTTGGTAGATTTGAACAACATTTCTGAAATTCTAGGACCTGCATTTGAAGTTCTCAGGAACTTCCCTAGCAGCATATTTGATGCAATTTGGTCCATGTAACTGCTGTGCAACTAATTTGAGTCACAATCAAGTTGCTGCAACCAATTTTAACGGATGTGTGTTGCGTGGGTTCTTATGAAGTGCGTAGAAACTTTGTCTGAAGTTCTAAGTATCTTTTCATGACGTACCGAAATCTGATATCCGATCTGATTTTTTACAGACATCTGTAAAATTTCACCGAAATCCGTAAAATCGGATTACCGAACGTTCAGCTGTTGAGAATTCGGTAAAACTTTACAGATTTCTGTAAAAAAATCTAAGTGTGTAAGGAACGTCATTTGACGTACTGAGGATGTTCTAAGGAACATCTTAAGATCTTCTTCTGAAGTTCTTTGGAATTTCTTATGATGTTCCTTGGAACTTCTTCTGAAGTGCGTATGAAGTTCGTATAAACTTCTTCTGGAGTTTCTTGGAGCTTCTTTCGAATTTCTTCGGAACTTCTTCTTCTAAAATTCATTCGATGTTTTTCGGAACTTCCTCTGTTGTTCTTAGCAGTTCCTTCTTAACTTCTAAGAAGACTCTTCTGAAAAGCTTTATAATGACTTTTGATTATTTATGGAACTTCTGCTTAAGTTCTATGAAATCTCTTCTGAAGATCTGAGAAACTAATTTTCAAATTCAGCTAACCTTCTACTTAAATTCCTAGGATTTTCTGTCAAAGATTTAAAAAACTTCTCCTTAAAATTTTGGGACAAGCTTATTTACCTTACTTATTTTTTTTTAGTAATTCTTAGGAAAATCTTCGTATTCTTACGAAGCTCTAGAATTATTTTTTTCTCTTCTTTGGAACTTCTACTTCGTTGGAACTTTTTTTTTTCTGTTCATAGAAATTCATCTGATGTTCTTATAAAAATTGTCTAGAGATCCAAGGGACCTTTTATTAAGTTCATAGGAATATATTCTGAAATTGTTTTGAAAATCATGAACAGCTTCTGAAGATTTAAGGAACTTTATCATAAGTTTTTCCTTATCCTTTTCTTAAAAATTCTGCTTTTTTTAAACTGCTCAAAAAACTACTTACGAATTTCTTTTGAAGTTGTTCGAAATTTCATTTAAAGTTCTTGGGAAATTTCTCTGATGTTCATTAAAAATTCTTCTGAAGAAACAAGGAACTTCTTTTGCAGCTCATAGGAATTTTTTAAACTTCTTGGAAACATGTTCTGATACGCTTAGGATATTTCTCAAACTTCGAAGCTTATCTTAAACTTCGAAGTTTATCTCGTACTTACTTTACTAGGTACTTTTACTGATGTTCTCGAGAACATTTTCTTAAAGTTTTAGGAATTTTTTCATGGTGTTCTTAGGAACTTCTTCTGAAGTTTACAGAAACCGCTTCATAAAATCGTAAGAACTTCTTCCGTATTTCACATGCACTGTTTTTGAAGTTCACATGAACTACTTCGGAAGTTCTAAGTGACTTCTTCTGAAGTTCTCATCTTCTGACGTTTTCATGAATATCTTTCGAAATTATCTGACTTATTCTGAAGTTTTATACAACTTCTTCTGAAGTTCACAGGAACTTCTTATGAAGTTCACAGGAACTTCTTATGAAGTTCGCAGAAATTTCTTATGAAGTTCGCAGCAACTTCTTATGAAGTTCCTAGATTCTTCTGAAATTCTGAAGTTCACAAGTACTTCTACTAAAGTTCGAAGGTGCTACTTCTGAAGTTTGAAGAACTTGTTTCTGAAATTTGTAGACACATTTTCTGCACTTTTCTTATGATCTTCTTCTGATGTTCGCAAAAACACTACAGTAGCTCCTAAAAATTTCTTCTTTAGTTTGCAAGAATTTCTTCTGAAGTTTGTAGAAGCTACTTCTGAAGCATAGCAGGAACTTAGCAGGAACTTTTTTTGAAATACTCATGGATATCTTTTGAAATTGTCAGAAACTTATTCTGAAGTTTTAAACAACTTCTTCTGAAGTTTTATGGAACTTCTTCTGAATATCAACGAAGTTACTTCTGGAGTTCTATGTAACTTCTTATGAAGTTCACAGAGATTGCTTTAGATGTTTTAAGATTCTTCTGAAATTCTAAACTTCGCCGGTACTTCTTCTAAAGTTCGTAGGAACATCGTTTAAAGTTCGTAGGAACTTTATCTGAAGTCGGTATGATTTTATTCAGATGTTCGCAGCACTATCTTCTAAAGTTCTTCATTCCTACGGACATCTTCTGCAGATCGTAGGAACTTCTTCTGAAATTTGTAGGAACATTTGCAGATGGTGGGAATTTCTTATTGAGAACTTCGTTTGAAATTCTCAGAATCTTTTTCAAAAGTTCTTAAGTTCTTGGACATTTCTCCTTAAATTCTCTGAAATTCTCTAGAACTTAACCAGGAATTCTCAGAGACATTTGCATTTCTTGGAAAATTCTTATGAATTTCTTTGAATTTTTTTCTAAAGTTCTCAGAATCATTTTCTGAGGTTCTCAGAAACTTCTGAAATTGTCACCTTCTTCTTCTAAAGTTCTCAAGAACTTCTTCTGCAGTTCAATGAAGCTTCTTCTTAAGTTCACATGAATTTCTTGTGATGCTCGTTGGACCCTCTTTTGAAAACATTTGGAGCCTCTAAGGAGCTTCTTCTGAAGTTTTTAAGATTCTGTTTCTGAAGTCTTTAGTAGCTCCTTCTGGAGTTTTGAGGAACTTCATCTGAAGTTGTTAATAACTTTTTTTTAAGTTCATGGAAACTTTTTCTGAAATTCTAAGGTACAGATTAGGTTCTCAGGAACTTCATCTGTCGTTCTAAGAAACTTCATCTGACGTTCTTATGGATTTTTTCTGAAGTTTTAAGGCATTTGTTCTGAAAATTCTCAGGAAATTCTTATGAATTTCCAAGGAACATCTTCTGAAGTTCTTGAGAATCTCTTTTGAAGTTCTACGAAACGTCTATTCAAACTAAAAAGAAATCAAACTCAACTCAAACTCAAATGAACTCAAACTCAACCTCAAACTCTCATTGAATTGTCTTCTTTTGAAGTTTTTATTTTCTTTTGAAGTTTGCAGGAATCTATCTCGAAGTTCTACTGCACTTCTCTTGGAGTCTTAAAAACTTTGTCTGTTGTTTTCATGACCTTATTCTAACATTTCGGCATGAAGTTTTCATAAGGGCTCCATTGGGAGAATGCTAACTTAATCATAGTGAGTTACCAGGATAATTGGACAGAAGGGGAGTTCATTTGCGAGTTTGCGAGGGGAGAGCGAGTTTGCATTTTCAAGAAATTTTCGGAAGAAGCTATTGTTTACGTTTGCGACATTGTCTTTTATTAAAATTCCATGTAAGTTTCAAGATACTTCTTCTGAGGTTCTTAGATGCAAACAACAAAATAACAGGTGCGTAAAGTTTGCCTTCGTTTAATTTCAAGCCAAAGGAGGCTTAAACAACGAGTTTGTTTGCAATCCTTTGTACAACAGGCTAGATTCAGGCGTTATCTGGCTTAAATTTATATGAAATATCCCATTATTTTCTGCCAAGTATAGCTCCATTTGTGTGCATAATATAACACATAAAATTAAATGTTTCTTTCTATCTGTGTACTTCGCCTGAGGTTCTTTGGAAGTACTCCTGAAGTTCTCAGAAAAAAACTTGTGGAATTCTTATGAAATCCTAATAAATGTCTTAAGAATTTTTCATGAAGTTCTCAAGAGTTTTTTATGAAGTTTTAAGGATTTTCTGCTAAATTTCGTAGGACGTGTCCTAGCAGCACACATGTTGCAAATCGGCTGAAGTGACTTAAATGTGACTCAGTTACTGCAACTAATTATGACGGTATGGTGTTGCTTGGGTTCTTCTGATTTTCGTAGATGCGTCTGTTAATGCTCGTAAGAACTTCATCTGAAGTTGATCAGAATTGCTGCTGAAGTTCTTAGGAAGTTTTTCTGAATTTCGTTGATGCTAGGGAACTAAAGAAAGTTCAACCATAAAGAACTTTCAAACATTTTTAGTTGACGTTCACAAAAATCTCTCGTGAACTTCTGACAAACTTCTATTGAAATTCTAATAAACTTTTTGTGAATTTCTAAGGAACGTCATCCTAATTTTTAAATAAAACTTCTTTTGAAGCACTGAGGAACGCTTCTTGAATCTCTTAATAACTTGTCTTGAGAAGTTTCCCCTATTTTTTCAGGAACTTCTTCTAAAGTTCTGAAATACGTAGGAACTATCTTTAAAGTTACTTTTCCTGAATTTCTTAATAATTCCTTAAAAAATCATTTGACCTTTATAAAAACTTCGTTTGAAATTTTAGTTTAAAGATCTTTGAAATTTTAGTTTGAAGTTCTAAAAAGCTTCATTTTTCAGGAAACTACTACTGTAAGGAAGTTCATTTGAATTTGGTATTTCGAACACTATTTCGTACCAATCTTCTTGAGACGGTGTAGAGAAATCCTTCTGAATATCCCAAGAATTCTGTATGCAATTTCAAAACACAATCTCCTCGAATTTTGTAAAAATTCCTTGTAGTTTTCAAAAACGATGTCGATTCAGCTCAAAGAAACTGTTTCCGACATCATTCTCTCCTGTTTAGCGCTTAACTTTCATGATATCAAAGAATATTAGACCAAGTTGTGGGATTAATCAAAGGCAACAATTGTTTCGTACATCATATTTTAAAATTTAGCAGGAATATAAGATTAATTTAATCATAATAAGTATTCACAAGTATTTCTCAATCTACTAATTTTCGCGCATAGTATCATTTGGATGTATCTGCAGCGATCGCTTCTATCCATCGATTTACTCTTCCTATTATTACGGAAAATTTGTCTCATTTTGTCATTTAAACTTGACAGATTGAAAATAATCGATTAACACCCCGTTCGCACCAAGGTGAATTTAATACTTCAGGTGGTCTATTTTCTTCAGTTGGAAGGGAAGCAGATTTAGCAGTGAAACGAAAGAGTAAGGAATACTCAATAGTGTATTACGCACATAATGGCAGCTGTTTATTGCAAATTTGCCTAAGAGTGAAGAGTTCAAAATGAATGTAAACGGTGTGGGCTAAGCGTTTTGTTTACAAACATTAGCACGTGCACTCCCCCCTCCGAAATATAGGTAAACAAACTGTGCAGCCTGACGCATCATATCCCATGGCATAGAACACAGGCCTGGCAGTGTGAAACTATTTATCTCCTTTACTAGTTTGTTTTAAAATGGAACTGCGAGTTTGGCATCACAGGCACTATTGCATAGGTGTAAAGGAGACAGCTTTAGTCTGCCAGACCAGTATTTTACTTGATATGGATTGTATTAGTCTGCGTTTAAACATGGGTGAAGTTCTCATATACAATATTGAGACCACCTGAAGTATTAAATTCAACTTGGTTCGCACTACAATCTATATTACGTGATATAGAGTATCTTGATATCGGCATCTATGCGTCTAATTTTCACAGGAAATAACGTGCATGGCATTTGATATCAAGATACTCTATATCATGTAATATAAGTTGTAGTGCGAACGGGGCGTAACACCCCGTTCACACTACGAACTATATTACGTAATATAGAGTATCTTGATATCAAATGCCATGCAAGTTATTTCCAGTGTAAACTAGATGTATAGATGCTGATATCAAGATACTCTATATCACGTAATATAGATTGTAGTGCACCCCGTTCGCAGTCTGCTTCTCGAGCTAACATATTTCTGACAGACGGCAACTCAATTTTGACAGACATCTTATCGAGTTGATCAATTACAAAGGGATTTTAATCGGTTAATCGATTATTTTACATCTGTCAAGTTTGAGTAAAATTAAAATTGATTAGTAAATTGGTACACAGTCTTAGTTTACGAAGCATTTAACAATGCAGTTTTGGTTAAGAACGATTGAATCCAGCTGAAATTAATGCTAGAAAAAGTATTGTTCCGGTCTAGATATGTCAATGTAGTGAAATCGTTCAGTGCAGTAAAGTTTTCATGATATTAGACAAGCACAAAAATTAATTCTAATCAATCACGACTCGAAGTAACCGATCAAAACTCCAGAATCAAAAGCCCTAAACTTCTCGAAAAGAAACAAGCTCAGGAACAGAGCAGAAACCAGCCCAACAATAAACGATCTCATTACATTTAGATCTGAACCTGACGACGACGATGGCTGCTGCAGCGGTGGCGGCTCGAGCCCTAATTATAACCCAGCGAACGACAAATTTCACGCTTGGAACACCGCCGTGTGAAGTGTGTCATCATCCTCAACCGAACCGAATTTGTATGCCCCCCAGCCGACGACGACTCACATGTGAAGACCTGCCTGCCTGCCTGCCTGACTGTGTGACGGGAGCGACCCGAACGAGAGAGAGAGAGAGTAAACTGGGAATGCGATGCTTCCGCTTATTAAAATTTGTATGCAAAAAAGCGATTCGAAGAAAATAGCGGATCAAGCAGCAGCGTGTGTCACAATTAGTTTGGATCGCTCTTTTTTGTTGATCCTCCTCTGTGTTTTGAGGGCACCGTGTCTCGCTTGCTGAGATTTGCCGAAAATGACATCAGGGGTTGCTGTTTGCTGGTTGTCATGGAAAAAAGCCAAGTGGAACGCGAAGCCAATGTTTGTTTTTTTTTTCGCCCGACATGGCCAATCATTCCCAATCGAACTGGGTGGAAAAAGTGATCAATTTGAAGTCGTTTTTATCCACAAAAGGAGCAGTGAAAGTAAATTGGTGTGCGATTTTGTTTTCCCCCGATTTGACAACTTATTATTTATGTTTTGCTCCCGTTTAGCGTTGAACTCATCTCATCAAGAAACTGAAGAAGCAGACGACTATGTAAATGCAACCGAACAGCGATTATGTTTCACTAGACAAAGCCGGAAACCGCTTCCTAATACGGGATAAAGGGCCATCAACATCAATAACCGTTTTCCGTTTGACGCCGCGTGGCCCTCGGACGAAATTTCTCACTCATGGGACATCTTCAACCTGCGACGCCAACGGTTCCGAACCGAAGATGGTCAATAAAGATTCCCTTCAAATGAAGTAACAATTTGGGGCCCATAAATAGCCGCTATTGTCAGGGGGTCCCCGGACGAGATCGTTTTTCGCTTTTCGTCTGTGCGGCTGTTTGCACTCCGAAAATAAAAACCGGCCTAGTACCGTGATTGTGGTGACCTTGAAACCGGTTTATTTATTTTTTTCGTGGTCGGAGAGTTGCCTTTATTTTTGATCGCATGTGAGTTAATCGGTCGAACATTTCCTGGAGCGGGAAACCCGTTAGTGAGTCGAGGAAGGAAAAATTAGTTCAATGGGTTTCCGATGGAGTAACAACGGGGTAGATCGAGCTGATAAGTTGGTCCGCTTTGGAAAGTGATACAAATTGGGTAATTTTCGTGCGGTCGGAATTAAGACACTCGTAATGGATGGGTGCTGAGACCTGCGAGCTTATGACGTTTGTTATCAGACATTAAATTTGACGAGCATTGTTCGGGAAGTCCATTTACAATTCTATGCAAATACGGTAAACCGGGCGCTCCGTTGGACGGGCTCGTTCGGAATTCCGGCCCTTCCGAGCGGCCCATAATTAAGGCCATCACCATTTATGTCCGGCGCTTCCCACTGGTGCCGGAATTATAAACTGTCCAGTTAATTTCGATAACATTTCCATTTGTGGAATTGCAGTTGCGGCTGGTGGGAAATAATTGCCATGAATATTTCATCTCGCACCACCGTTGGAATCAAACCCAAATTTCCGAAGGTGACTCCGTTTGGTACGGAAATTGTATTTTAAGTATCCCACGACGGGCCGCCTAACGGTCGGGAGGCAAACAGTTTTCTGTGTTTTGTCAATCCGAGGTTAAACAGCCGTGGTTGGGTGAGATGCTGCTGCTGCCGAATGAAAGGTGTCGGGGAAGATTAGCTCGGGCCTTGCCCACATTGTATGCAAAAGGGGAATGGAGCGAAAGTAGTTAATATCGGCTGAACCGTGCTTGCGTTGGGTCAAATAGGCTGTTAAATTCTTTCATAGAGAGAAATTTTTGAAAGGTTAAATGGGAATTTAAACGGCATGGTGCATTTCATGAAATGCGTTAATTTTCCTTCAATAATCTGACGAGGAAAACGAGCTGGTATGAGAAACGGCTTCGCGCTCTCTTTGAAGGCAGATTTTTCAATTGTAGTTTTAAGTTATGTGCAGTCAACATTCCTTTTCTCCATCCTCTAATTCTCCATATCTCCATATCTATATTTCTCCATATCTCGAAGACTTTGGTGTGCAATATCTGATTCCGTTAATTTCAATGAACAGTAAAAGTAACACTGCCAAAACCATCCAGCTTTATTGAGCTTTATAGAAGTTTTATAAAAGCCACTAGAAATCAACATGGTTTTATTAGGGCACCAAGAGGTGCCAATAGGTCTCAAATTTTAGACAGGTTTATGAGAATCTGCACAGCATGTTAACAACTATTTTAAAACCTTCACACTTGGATTTTTTTACAGAAATCTGTAAAGTTTTACCGAATTCTTAACAGCTGAACGTTCGGTAATGCGATTTTACGTAAAATTTTACCGAAAACCGGTAATTGTTTTACAGATATCTGTAAAATTTCACCGAAATTCGTAAAATCGGATTACCGAACGTTCAGCTGTTGAGAATTCGGTAAAACCACAGAGAACAGACATCCAAACTAGAATATATTTCTCAAAAAAACTTGTGTAAGGATTCAAATTAAAATACGTTAAAACACTATTGCCATCTCTCGGGCTGTGGCCAGTTGCGATTTTAAATCGAACATGGGTAAGATTCGTTGACCGTGCGGTGAAAGAACTCAACTGCCAAAAAAATTTAGTAGATGAATAAGATTTCAAGCTGGTCAATGGGTGGCGATGCCAGCGCCGCCACGCTATTGCCAGTTCATTACGATTATGAAATGGCCGTTAAATTTCTTACACAGTTTTTGAATTTGACTTGGATGTCTGTTCTCTGTGGTAAAACTTAACAGATTTCTGTAAAAAAATCTAAGTGTGTTGTTTTTTCAAATTCTTTTTACTCCTATCAAAGGTTTTATTTCGACTTTATGAACTTGTAATATGCTGTTTTGAAATGCCGTTTTAGGACTCATTCATTTTGTCTTATAATGGTCAGTTGAAAAAGCATTTTTAAGCCATTTTGCCTCCACTGAATGCATTAAACGGCAAATTGACATTAGAGGGGGAGTCCCCAAATGGCCAAATAGTTTTATAGTAGTCATTGCGAAGATAAATTGGCTATTTGGCAAAATTGTGATTTTTGATATTTTTTGAGTGCGTCTACAAGCGTTGCAATGTTCTGCGAATGTGCCGAAGGTGCCGTTGTGTTGACAGCCCAAATTGTTATTTTTTTTTTTTGCTGAGCCTGGCAACTAGAAAATGTATATTGGAAAGGTTGCTGGTTTTATGTTTTTATAAGTTTAACTATAACTATGTGTTTCAGAGTGCCACATATGTGGTATGGATTGACAATCGAAGTGCCGCAGTTATGAAACTTATTCTTCTAGTGAGGAAACATCGTGGCAGGTATACTGTTCTAAGCGACTTGCCCTTGGATTTGTCCCGATTGAAATATTAGAAATAATTGAGATGTGGAAAAATTAATGCACCAAATTTCAAATGTAATCCAAATGAATTGTAGATCGGCGACCAATTTTTGCATTCTTTTAGGTAACCTTATTGTAGTCCATACGTTTTCAGGAAATTCATGATTCATTCATCGACTATATTTATCTTAATTTTGTTTTTGTTATTGTTAACTCGCATAATTTCCAAAGCGCATTTATTTTCGGCTCTTATCGTGCCAATACTCACTACAAAATTAAATGCGCATATGATTTGGAGCATGACACGCTATAAAAAAAAACTCAATTTGTTTTGGATATTTTGCTATAAAACAAAATCTCCCCGCAACACTGGAACTTTTTTCTTAGATATTATTTACTGTTAAATAAATCAGAAGAGCAAAGAATCGAACAAAGCAAAACAACCAAAACCAACCACGATATCACAGTGAGGTTTGATAGCTGTGGCCATTTGACCATATGCTGGTTTTCATAGCAGCCAATAGGTTTTATGAAGGTTCTCAAGTAGTCATAGTGGTTATCTTTCACTAGAATATTTTCGAAATCTTTATGGTCTAATAAATGTGTTGTTAATTTGTTTTCACGACCGTCTATAGAGTGGGCCACTTTGTTCAAATTTCGGCTATAAAGATGCATAGAGGAGGTGCTGGTAGAAAAAACAGTTATGAATGTAGTTTTATCAACGAAGCCAGGAGGAGTGCTATACGGCTGGGATAAAACTAAATTTTTTACTTGGGTATTGATACATCTTACAATAGGTTGAGGGCTTTTAGAAACCATTCAGGGACGAATGACTTTCCATATGTCGATAGAGAATCGTTTTTCGTCATTTTAAGTTTGTGGTTGATTTTTGCCTTGCAATTGAGACAAATAAACCCTGTTAAGAAACCAATAATGCCTGGTCCAAAACAGGCACCACTCTCTGTTTGACTTGATCAAGCTTTAATAATCACTAATTGTCTTCGTTGTGCCATTGTATGAAAGGCCAAAAACGGGTTGGGTGGATCGATAGGCACCATCTTATACGTTGCCACAGGGATATAATATACGTTTCCACAGGGATAGAAAGAATCTCCTTTTAACAACAAAATTGAACAATTGGTCAAAAAAGCGAGCTTTCCAACATGAGGATACCCCAATGAAGGGGGAGAAGAGTCCCCCCTCTAATGACAAGCTGTTAGCAATGGGGAGTTGGCATTCCCACTCTCACCATCCAGTTTGTTTCATTCGGGTGCCCTGATGGTCCCATCCATTCGCCAGAAGTATTCATACCATGAGCATGATGTATTCATACAACTATAAGGTCAGTTATAGACGTTAAGTCAACTGTCACTTTGCTCGACAGGACTATTTTGCTATTACAGATATTGAGATCGACCAAGTTTTGACTAGATTCAATCACCGCTCGAAAACTAGTGAATGATCCGTTAATATTTTTTCGAGTAAGAGTTTGTTTTGATATGCGTTTTTTGACAGCAAGTAATAATTGGTTAAGCAAAACAAGAGAGATACTAAATTATTATTTATTTTGCAGGTAAACTAACCAAAAAAACATCAATTTACTTCTAGTGAAGAACAAAACAAATTACTGTTAGTTCAAATGTTTTCTAGAACTGATTAAACCCAACAATCAATATGCAACTAGCGATTTGAAATTGGTTCACTGTTGTAGAACCCCTTGGTCAGAAGTACACTTTGAAGCCGGCACCTTGCTATACATATTTGCGCCTTTGTTTAGATTTGCTGTGTTATTTTGACAGAATATTTGAGAGTGTGTTCGTGTGAATTCATTATTAGGGGCGCATTATTATGCTTGGGACCGGTGTGCTAGTACTGGTATTAGAGTTTGTCTATGGAAATACTGCATACCTAGACTACGAACGACAAACACGAAGGTACGTTGCAACTGCCATCTGATGCCCATGCTTGACCCTTCACACAAATTAGAGTCGATTATTTCAGATCAGTGAAAGTCGTCTTGAGCCGTCGAGTGGAAAAACGTTGGAGTATGTTGATAGCATGCCTGATAACCAGCGCAATCCATGTCGAAATGGTGAACACTCTTAGTACTGACTCCTGCATTATGGGACTTTCCATCTTCGTAGCATGTCGATAACACCCAAGACAATCTACAGCGACCTAGTTTTACCTAGGTTATGTTAAGAATGTTAAAACACGCCTTCTGAATACCCTAGAGGCCCAATCAAGACAACTTTATGTTTCTATTAAAGATGCGTTGAGGTCTTGCGACTTTTGTTATATGAAGTCGACTTATATTTTTCTCCAAATGTCTTGTATAAGAGTTTAATCTGTTTGCGTTTTTTTCCCTTTTTATTCTTGAGTTTGTGTTTGTTCTGTTCCAACATCACGTGGAGTCTTATCGTCGCCAAATGGTCACCACAACTGGTCAAGCACAAAAGGAAGCACCGATCATATCGCACAACGATCTAGTGCTGATGACAACTCTCTGATGATACTACAGAATTCCATTTCCACGATTTTTTGTCCAATCCATACCAAAACAGATCACTTCTTCCATCTTCGGGCAAACCGCGAGTGAACGGTTCAAGTCTTACTCAAAGTAGTATTAAATTACTCATCTTATGGAAAAATGCACTATCAGCTTCGTGAAGCTAACGTGATTGAGCCTCCCAAATACATGATCTAGAAATAAAAATCCCAGAAAGTCAGAAAAATCCATCTCCAATCTTCAAGATCATACTTTCCTGAAGTTCAGGAGAAATCTTAACCGAAGTTCAGGAGAAGATTATTCAGAACCTCAAGAAGAAGTTTCGAGCAGCGCTAGCGGACCTTCAAGCAGTTTAGGCGAAACTTTCCATAGGTTTTGAAAAAAATCTCAGAAAATCAAGATGGAACTTCGCAGAAGTTAACGAAAACTTCCCCGAAGTTTCTATAATTTTCCAAAAAAAGTCAGTAACAAACATTGACAAAGCTCAGGATGAGAAGTTCAGAAGAGAACTTCTCTGAAGTTCAGGAGAGGACTTCTCAGAAGTTCATGAGAAGGCTTCTAAACAGTTCATTTGGAACTTCCCAGAAGTGCTCGAGAGCTCAACATTTCAGAATTTTAGAAAAAGGCTTTTTCCACATTCAACACTTTTCCAGAAAACTAGGAAGCAACATCTCCGAAACAGACAGAAGCTTTTCATAATTTCCTAGTAGTTTTAATAGGAATTTCTCCGAAATTCAGGAATAGACTTCCCCGAAGTTCAAGAGAAAACTTCCCTGAATTTCAGAAAAGGACTTCTCAGAAGATCATGAACAAAAGTCCAAGAAAATTAAAGCGGTTTTCCCAAAAATTCTGAAGAGGGACTTATCAAAGAAGTTCAAGGAAATTTTTCAATTTTAAATTTAACTAACAATCAAATTAATCATTAAGGGCTTAACCGCGATTTTCATTATGAATATTCGTTATTATATTGGCCGTGGAGTAGGTTGGCAACAACGAGCAACCTCTATATTAAAAACCTTTGAATGTTAAATGATCCAAGAAATAATGCTTTCAATAGCTTCAGTGTCGTCAGTTGTTCAGTATCACAACTGTTGTTTGCGCCTTTATATAAACGTCCTACGGCGTAGCACTGAAATAAATGAGCAGAATATGTGATACATAAAATACTAGTCAAATTCTTGATTATAAACTTGCCGATGATGAGAGGGATAAGCCTCTCATCATCGACAAGGTGAAAAATTTGGCCTTTAAAAGAGATTTATAAAGCCGAAATCGATGTAGAATCCGAAAACTTGGAACTTAAAAACATAAAACCAAACAGAGATTGTTGAAAAATGTAATTCGTTGCAAGAGGAGCAACGCATCAAAAATTTACTCAAACAGGTGTCAAATCAACAGCCAATAACGTCATTTAAGGGATTGTGGAATGGTTATCAAGCACAGATTAGAGGGATTTCGAAAGCTGAAATCCACGGCGATGACAAAAATAGTGTTCGGTGATTTCAAGAAGAACCTGAACCATGTCTTCCTCTGATTCGACCTCCTTGAGATGAATCCTAGAGGGTTTGAGCTGTTTAGTGGAATACTTGTAACTATAATTTAGAAGAAAAATTAGTGATCTCCATTTAATTCCAACTACCTTTGCTTATCTTCGACAGATACGCGTATTTCGTCTACAATGTGCAGACTTCTTCAGTGTCTTCAGTCGAGTTATTAGTACGAGACACTGAAGAAGTCTGCACATTGTAGACGAAATACGCGTATCTGTCGAAGATAAGCAAAGGTAGTTGGAATTAAATGGAGATTACTAATTTTTCTTCTCCTTGAGATGCTTATGTACTGCCTGCTTCATAATAATCCAGTATTTTTTGGGGGATTTCATTTCCTGGGTACCAAAGTGACCAGAAGATCGTAAGCCCCTCATGATGCTTCAACAGAGGAAGCAGATGCTTCTGTAGACACTCCTTGAGGTAGATCTCCAAGTTTACAGTCCCGGTAGTCACCAACGGCGCACTCCGTTTGCCACATGAGCATAACGCTTGCCAAATTATGTATTTCTTAGCAAGTTTTGAAAGTTTCTGCTTCCTCACTGCCTCCAGAACATCAAACTTGTGCTGAGCGGTCAAGAACACTAGTCCCGGAAGCTGCCGGAAGTCCGGCATGATGAGACAATAAGTCTTCGTCAGCATCCGGGTGTACAGTTTCCGGATCTTCGACTTTCCCACCGTATTTTACCGGTCGTTACGATTTGGAGATTTTGTACGTATGCTGCAGTTTCTTCCGATCCTTGGCTCTCTTAACGAAAGACTTGGACAGATTCAACTTTTTGGACAATTCCCTGACCAAAACATTTGGATTCCGCTTAAAACGGTTTCAAGACACGCTTGTGATCCTGATCACTAATAGATCATCCATTCTGACCGCATTTCTCCTTCCGTTCGATGCTCAGAGTTTCGAAGTAACGTTTAATCACATGACTCATAGTTGACTGCACGATTCCGATTTGTTTTTCGATGTCCCGATGAGAGAGTTGAGGATTTTCCAGGTGCTTGCGCAAAATCACGTTGCTTTTTGGGTAACGCCATTTTTTCTATTTTCGAAAAACTGATAGCGGTAAAAATACAACAACAAAAACCACTCTAAACTACTTCAACCGAAATTTTCAATAGAAAATACCTAATAAGTGATTTTCTACTGCGTTTTTTCCGTGGTTCAATTTGATGTGGGACACCCTTTAAGTGCAAAAAGTAAAACAGAGGCATGGAAAAGAGATATGAACAAGGTTTCTAACCGTGATGACATGCCAAATTTCACTGCAAAAAGTGGTGCTAAAGAACTTTACACCAAGTTGTTGCACCATAATGGCAGATGAAACAGATGAGGATCAATAGCTTCGGAGTCTAGTTGTTTATACCAAGATCCAAAGAAACGCCGTTGCAGAGTATTTGTGCACAAAAACGGTGTCCAAATTTGGTTTGGCAGGCTATATGTTCTACTGGTCGAAAATTCACAAGTTTCTTCTCTATCGGCACTATCAACAACAATCAATATGTAACTAGCGATTTGAAATTGGTTCACTGTTGTAGAACCCCTTGGTCCGAATTACACCTTGAAGCCAGCACCTTGTTATACATATTTGCGCCTGTGTTTTGATTTGCTGTGTTATTTTGACAGAGTATTTGAGAGTGTGTTCATGTGAGTTCATTATAAGGGGTGCATTATTGAGCTTGGGACCGAGCTTGGGACGATGTTCTAGTACTGACTGAGCCAAGAAAAAAATCGTTTTTGTATGGGACCTACTGGTCTTAGAGTTAGTCTATGCTATCAACACGGATGTGTACGAGAAAAAAATCTGCAAAAGCAGTTGGTACCAATTATTAGAAGCCATGCTCTCCAGCTCTGTTTTGACTTGTTTTGCCTCAATGGTATAAGGCAGGAGGGGTCAAATACGTGTTAAACATAGCCAACCAGCCTAACTGTCCATAATCTCGCCGATAGATAAATACTGGGAGCTGGTTAAGCGGAAACTCTTTGAAAAAAAGAAGAAAGTAAATAGAATTGACAATTATTGAAGATTTCAAGAGAAGATGGAGAACTGCCACCTTGAGCGTATCTGAGGATACTGTTAGAAAGAGAAAGTGTACCGCAAAAAGTTCGAGAATTTTACAAAGAGAAGGGAATAAGGATACTGATAAGAACAATCGATTTTGTTGAATTATGTCATTTTTTTCCTGACATTATCTTAGCGTTAGAAATCAAACGTGAACAAGCTATAATTTTCAAACGATTGGACCTATGTGCAATTATGCTGGTCCCAATCAGTACCGGTAAAAACCAACTCATCTGCACAAAAATGCGCTGAAATTTAAGACAACCTTAACGGACAGATCAACTATCTTCGAGAATTTGAATTTTGAAATGACAGTATTCTCTTGATCAGAGCAACCGCTGAGTTTCGAAGTCAGAATTTGGCTTTGTTTATTGATCGATGGCTGTTCATTATCGCCTGTGCTGTTGTCGATATCAATATTCAATTTCATCTTGGTGGAGATAGATTTGAGTATCAAGTCATAGAAGCACACAGAGTTAATCTCAAGCTGAACAATGCATTAGGTCCTTAGTAATATTGCGAGACTCTCTTCGTCGACTTTCTCTTTACGTTCCTGGGACAGACATGCAACGTACAGCATTGTACGAACTTCAAATACTTTAATCCAGTACTAAAAAACACGTACTAGACTAAAAGAGTACAACGCGGTAAGTTGTATGTCTGTCCCAGGTATAAGGCTATGTAATGACTTGTTCGAGTATTTTCAACACACAGTACGGTATTATAAAGTGTAATTATGGATCCAATATGTCAAAAAGAGAAAGCCGACGAAGAGAATCTCTCAATGTTATTTAAGACCTAATGCATAGTTCAGCTTGATTTGTACATCGCTGTTGATTTTGACAACCGAGATTTTCAATACAAATACAATTAATCTACACTGACTCGAAATGTTTTTCATTGCGTATGATAGTAAGTATTAAAATAAGACACTGGTCCCAGTCAATTACGGATAACAAACTAAGAGTCCAAAATATCTGGTCAATTTGTTGAACAGTTACAACCAACCATCAAGGTAACCGCAACAAGAGTTTTGATGGATTCATGTTGATAAAATATCGAAGCAACCGTCCTCTAGAAACTAGAACGTCAAAATCGAAGACATGGAGTCAAACGAAGATTATCATATTTGACAAAAACAAACTACGGATGGCCACGTATAGCCAAAATCCATAGTCTTACGTCTTGTTCAGACTACAGAGTTATAACATGTTATAACGGCTGTTAAAAAATTTCAACAATAAATTCGTTATCAAGATAGGCTTAAAACAAGTCATATTCTACATATTCTGGCCAGTGTTTTAGCTTTCTTCCGAAATCCACGCGTGCCCTCAACCAACATTTAGGCTCAAATTAACATCAGAAAAGAAACATGTAGCTTCCGGAAATTTGGCCAACCCAAAAAAAAGCCATTGGGGTAAGTGCAGTCGATTTAACCTCTCGGGCTGCAGCTGGTGGGAACCTCCTTTCGCAGGCACTCTAAAATCCTACCCTTGAGGAGAAAACTTCCATTGAACGATCCAGTTTGATGAGCTAAAGTAAACCTCCACCACTTAAAAAGAGCACACACATTAATTACATAGTCAGCCAAAATCGCAACCGCCCATCCGCACTCAGCCCGAGGGTCGATGGAAATCGGACGGTTTAATGAAGATCTCGTTACAGAATTACAACCTGTTAATAGCTAAATTTCATTAAATCTCCTCGCAACCGCCGAGCTGGAATTGAATTGGCCATCATCGGCGGCGGGCGCGCCTTCTCGCGGCGGCTCTGTCCGCCTTTGTGCCGTCCATCACCGAGCGCCGAACAAAGGCCGTAAAAGCCTACAATAAAACTAACAGTATTTAACACAGTCCTTCTGATCATCATCATCATCACACACACTCGAATCGCGCGAGGCTTTGTTTCTTTATTGGTTCTCATCCCGGCAGCTGATTGCGAGAGAAATGGGGCTCTTATCGCGCGCCTTCAACCGCCTCCTAATTGAGAGCTGTCGATTATCGCTCGAACAACGACCATCATCATCATCATCGAAGTAGTCATCGTCGTTGAAGTCGATCAAGTGGCCTGTTTGCTTTGGTTGAGATTGATCTTGATCGTTTTTCGTGCGAGCGCTCTCGAGCGTTTGGGCGTTCAGATCGAGGAGGAGCCGTGCTCATGCATGCGTCGTTGGCTAAGCGATTCGAGGTGGTTAATTTGAATACGTGAATGAGGTAAGGATTGGATCGTTTGAACGCGGTCGGAAGTGGAACAAAGTGGAATAGTGTTTATGTTAATCGGTTTCGGGGGAAAAATAGATCATTATGGGTATTCATTGTAGAAAGTCATCTGTTCTTTTTTTTTGGTAGGAATAAATGCGTATTTGAAGAGTTGTGGATAAGTTTTTTAATTTCTATTTTTCTTTTTCTATTTTGCAGGTAACTATCATTATTCGTTTATCGGCTGTGATGATCACTTCGGGTAAGTCGGAAATAATAAAGGCTCATTTGAAAATATCTGCGTTTGATGTATAGACTCCGTCATTTGGCAGATTGTAGATTGATGATTCTGATCAACAGAAATTGAACAGATTTTATGGGCATTTGAGGAAAACAGCAACTGGATCGTTACAATTGAATGCTGTTTGCTTGTTAAGTGAGAAAAAGGCTACTCGCCTGATCTCAGTTTGGTCAATAGTGGGGTTAACCAACTTTTAAAAAAGTCAAGTCAACACATTAACAACATCCATCTGATTCAAGTTGATATTGTAGATTTCTTGAATTCTACTTCAGGCTACTGGCAATTGAACTTGTCACCAATCATGAGCAAACAAATTATTTTTGGGAGCTCACCGATTTATGAAGAAGATGGAATAGTTCCTAACAAAAATTCATAAATGCCTTAATAATCTAACTAATTTGAACAGGGCGGAAGAGCCAAACAAATCATATTGTATTATATTTATTATATGATTGAACAATTTCAGAACAATTAATTTACCTTGACAATGAAACTAAACTCAATTTTGCACTTCCTTAAACATTATTATGTGATCTTCCGGATCACACATTGCTCCAGTAATTTTTCCTTACCTCCGTATTTTTCAATTAGCTTAATATCCTTGGTAATAGTTTAATATTTCCGGAAAACATTATTTTAATCATCATATACTTATTTCGACTTGAGCTTGAAGTATATATTTACGGATTTTATGCGTGAATATTGCTTTCATGATCAAAACTTGCAAATAACCATTACGCCCTAATCACAAAGCAGAAGTCATTTTGCCGCATATTTTCGCCCGTTTAAATGTCAAATTGGAATTATGCCGTAGACATAAAGTTGTTGATTTCCATTGATTGTTGTTACGCCGTCGATAGTTTTTACCTGTTTTACCTTGCTAAGGATAAGGTTTCATCGAGATTTCATCAAATGAGTGTGCTTAGCGATTAAGAAAACAAATTTATTTAAGAAGTTTATAACTTTTGTTCAGATCAACTCAGATTTCATAAAGGAGAGCCATGTTTTTCTCCTCTGTGTAGACAGCCGGACGATTACAAACGTTGTTAATCAGCCTCAGCTAGGCAAGAATATTCGCGCATTTCTCAACTTTTCTTCCGTTTCCTCCACGGTCACCTAATCCATAATTGATCCAGCTCTCAGGTCTCAACACATAGTCTTAGCCAGGGGTTTGATTTTATTTTTAGAACTTTATTATTTGTTTAAATTTATTATTATTTATTTTTTATTTCTAGCAGGTTGCAAGGTAACTTGTTGCAAAACAGTTGTTTTTACCCCAATGCTACTCAATATAGTTATCAAGTTATGTAACCAAATATAACGGTTTTGTGTTGCTTGGGATGTTTGTTAGATTGCTTCTTTGCCCGAATGAAAAAGCCAAATTACGCGAAGTTGCCTCGATTTTGTAACAAGCTGTAGCAAAAAGCGTAAAAAGTGAACATCCATGATGGTTTTGTTTTTAATTGTAACGACTAACAATTGTCGAGTACTTTTTCAAATTGACGTAAGTAACATTTGGACGAAAATGAGAAAATCAGCATTGAACTTTTTTTAGTTTATTTTTATTCCTATTTGAAAGCCGGACATGTTTATCCCAATAAAATCCCAATAAATTCCACTTAATGACACATTGGTAAAAGATATTACATCACTGTTCTTTAAAATTACACTAGGAGGGAAAATTCCAGTTTCATTTAGAAAAATGTTTCTTACAACGGCCTGCAATAGAAAACGATAATACGTCATTTTGATAAGTCAGTATGATAGTACGCATGTTACTTGCGTCAAAATGATACGACATTCTGCAAATGAGAATGTTGATACGTCGAAATGTTACGTCAAGTTGTCATATTTCTCGCAGATACGCGAACTTATCAAAATGACGTATTAGTTTTTTTCAATAACAAAACGTTGTAAAATATCTTTGCTAAAAAAATCAATTTTCTAAAATTGATTTTCTAAAACAAATTTAAATTTTTAACCTTGTGGTATAAAGTCTTTTACTAACGCGTCGTTAAAGGGCATTCAAATGATAGAACAATGATTTGCAAGTAACTTTTCAATACAAGCGGCGTACGTACATTATTCCCATAAAGTGCAAAAGTGATTTTACACCGTTTTGTAAAAAGTTATAAAAAACGTTCAGAAATAATCTAATCAGAAAGTTCAACAAATATGGGCATATAAACATGATTTTTTAATAATATGCCATGAACAACGCGTTTGTTTACATTTTGTTACTTACGTCCTTTTGAAAAAGTACTCGAGAATTGTATTACGATCTTTTCCCTTTAACCACGAACCCAACCTATCGAGCCTAAACTATGAAAAAACTCTTAACCTGTAATGTTAGCTATCAGATAAGCATTGATTCCTTTTCCCTCCACTAGTTGAAAATTGAAGAACCTATGCTCAATTAAATTTTTAGATCTTGGTTAATAAAAAAACTGAATATTCAAACATATGCTACAGCTTTCAGAACCCAAATGATACTGGATTAAGAAACAAAGTTGATGGTTAGAAAGAGTATCATCGAAAAATATGTATTTGAACTATTCATGACATGGGCCAAACCGATCAATGTTACCTCGCTGATCAATGTTACCCCGTTTTACGGTACTGTAGTTCAGTATTATTGACAATATAAGTTGATCATATCTTACAGTTTGATTCAGCGTGTGAGAAAGCAAGACAGCAAGCTAGTCAGAGTGAGAAGTTGCAGTTGTTATATCCTATTCAAAAAATTTATCCGTTTTTATGAGCATGAGCAGGATAATGAGCATGATTGACCACCCGAGGTTGTTACTCCGTTACTGACAGATCAGCTGTTATTTCACAGACATTTCAACAGATGGTGCATACGTGCTCAATGTGTAAAACTGGTGATCCCAAACTAAGGCAATACCGACGCTGGCCTCGCCGAATGCAGGTCAAATAAGGAAAGGGTAGGAATGTGTTGACGTTTATTTGGACATTTTATTGGAAGCCGAGACCACCGCCGCACTTCCACGAGAAATTATCGGGATGTTGGATACCTAGATTGGATGGCAACAGGGATCGGTTTGGCAAACGATAAGCTCAATTCACGCTTCGTTTAGTACAATATTGAAATATCAGTATCGATTGCAGATTTGAATCGATTTATACCAACAGTAAGGATGTTATTGGAGCCACACCTAAACTGTAATGATGGTTTTTCATTGGAAAAGCAAAGTGATTTTTTATAATGCTAAAATCCCGATTTCAACCGAGTTAAACCAATGATAAGGATGCTATAAGAGTAACTCACAGAGTGTGATAGTGGTTATAAAATTTAATTTTATCAATGCTTGAGAGACGTTTTGTTGTTTTCTTCCTATGCTCACTCGATCACTTGTATCACCGAATTATAGAAAACCGACACAATACGAAACGCGCCATGCCCGATAGGAAAAAAGTGTGTAATACAGCATCGTCACAACCTTTCATAGCCAATGCTCGAACCAAACTCTTGTTTCGTAACTTTCAATTTATACCACTGTATCCTTCAATGTATTGTACTACTGTAACTTATATCTGTATCAATCAAATTAAAGTTTCTAAACAACAATTTATGCTAATCCATTAAAAATTGCAATTGAGCGATTTCGTAAAAATAAGATTCCGTAGATTCATTTCGTGCCTTTCTGACACCTTTATGTTTCTATTGATGTCCATGGTCATCGGTTTAAAACCAACCGGGAGAGACTTGATCTTATACAAAATGATTTCATTATCTCCAATCCGCTCAACCAATCGAAATGTTTTGTGATATATTCGACGGATTATTATATTTTGAGATAACTCAATTCAGACGTCTTCCAAATTTGGCAAATCGGCAAGCAATCGGTGGAGAGCTTAGAAGAAGACCGCAAACAGAAGAACCTTCATAACAAAACGCATCACCGGATAGAATATATACATAAGCACTAAATCAATAGGTTCATTAGCAGGAAATTCTTCAATCAAATTCACATCACTACAAGTCGTGAACACTCGTATGAACTAAGAAGACAGCTACTATCAATGGCGATATTCATTACTTCTCATTCTCCACCTGGCTTCCTTTTGCTCTTCTGGTGAATTCAATGCACAATTTGTGAATTGTCTAATGGTTTTTATAAATTATTAGCAGTTTAAAGCAGTTATTTGATTCACTTTTATCTAGAGGAACCATAAATGGACATTCGAAAGTTTTTTAAAGGTAGGTATAATAATTTGCAACATGTAATACAAAGAAACAGACAAACAAAACAAAAGGAATGTAATTCTACCCCCCCCCCTCTCTCTCTCTCTCTCTAAAAAAAAATAAGCTCGCCCCACCCTATTTGAAATCCTGGCTACGCCTATGTCTCCTCACTCGATGCCGCAGCTTTCATTCCATCGCGTTTTCTATGTCCATGACTGTTAAAAAAATGACTAAGAATCCGCAATTCAATTAGTACATTACGAAAAATATTCATTTGATAGAATCACATTCTTCTGATTTTCCTTGTACCGTTTGCATTTAAAAAAATGGACTTTTTGGGGATGGGGCTAGAAAAATCTAAGAAAGATAATTGCTTTTGATAAATTTTCCATGGAAGGTAAAAATTTATGCTTACTTGTAAAAACATTCTACGCCCTTGCAAGCCGCCTTCCGGCAGTTAACCGGAACTTTCGCCATGGTGGACGGAAACACGCGTGTAGGCATGTTATTGAGTTCTTTTTTCGTTTAATTTATCAATTCTTCCTCAGTTTTCGCGACAAAATTGTTGGAATAAATCTTACGCTTCAGGTTGGTCCAGAAAGTTGCGCTGGGACGCAGTTGGGGGACGTTGGGCGGGTTCGCCGACTTGGGTACCACATCAATATTCAGCTGCTCCATCTCCTCCAACGATCGCTTTGAGTAGTGGGCCGACGCCAGATCCGGGCGACGCAACTCCCGGCAGGCATTTCGTACTATAAATTTCCCCGTTCACGGCCAGTCCGGAGCGCAAGAAGAGCGGCTTTGACATCCCCTTCTCGCTGATTTTCAGCCACAGCAGAACCTTCTTGGGGAACTTTGTGTGTAAAATGAACTTCACCTCGGAGCTCATTTCCTTCGTGGGGGAAGTAAACTACGAAGTGCCCTGCCAGTCATTGCCATCCAGGGTGAAATAGGTCTGGTCGTCCATCACCACCGCCACGTCGCGATTCGTCGGGAAAATCGAGATGAACATCTTATTCAGCCGCTGCTGCTGCGTCATTGCCTGCAGCTCCGAAGCCAGTGGACGTGACTTCCGTTTCCTGACATGTATGTTCATTTTTGCCATGTACTTTTTCACTGTTTGGCCGGTTGAACTGACCTCCCGGCCCGCAGTGATGTAGCTACTTTTCCCTCGGTCTTCAGCATCCTTTGGAGCTTTTTGTCGCTCTGGGTTGTCGGCCGTCCAGAACCGGGCTTTCTTTTGATGCTCTGATTGTTGACTCATAGTGCCAAGATGTTGCAGATGCCGGAACGGGCGTATCCGGCGTCCACAAAGTGCCCCACGATGTCCGTTTCCGACGCGGCGCGGTGCGTTTTTTGAACGCGCACACTTCTGAACGGAGTTGCATCACTGTTGTTGCCATCACGGTTAGAATTCAACTGATAGAGCTGTCTAATTTTATTAGTTGACTCATGGGTTACTATGATTGATACTGCATGGGTAATTTTGTCAATACGGGTTAAGATCCATAAAAAATCGGCAATTTTTGTCAATTTTTTTAACGTCAAACAAAGGTCAAACAAAGAGAACCTTGGGAACAAGGTTCAAGGAGCATCTAGCAGAGGTGACTAAGGCTGTCAAACAGAACGAGAAAGGAATTTCACAGAACTTCAAATCAACAGTCGCAGAACACATCTTCACGGAAAATCACGACATAACGACAAATGACATCACAATATTACGGACTACATCTACACCCTGGAAATTAGACGTCGCAGAAAGCTTAGAAATAAACAAACAACAGAACACAAATCTACTAAACAAAGACCAAGGCAACGGTTACACATGGCTCTTCAACTTAATACCCAAACGACATCAAACCCGACGAAGCGGAGTAGCCACCGCTACACAATAAGTAGGTTAGGTATAGATGGGGAAAAAAAAGTGAGGTAGATATTAAGTACATTTGTTTTTGACTCAGGATAGATATAAACAAAATAATAATAAGATAGGTATAAGCAAAACAATGATAGGTAAACGCTTTGTATTTAGAAAATAGTATATATACGGCAGGTGGCGAAGGTTTTCTTTAAGTCGAGTTATTAGTACGAGACACTGAAGAAGTCTACACATTGTAGACGAAATACGCGTATCTGTCGAAGATAAGCAAAGGTAGTTGGAATTAAATGGAAAATACTAATTTTTCTTCTAATGTCTAGTTACAGGTATTCCACTAAACAGCTCAAACCCTTTAGGATTCAGAAATTTCTGCATAACTCGAGAACCACTCAAGCAAATGAAACCAAATTTGGAATTTGGAGGTTTTTGAAGGCAAAAAATGTTCCTATGGTAGTTTGAAACCCCTCCTTCGTTTGAAACGGGAGGGGGCTCTCATACAAATAAAACACAAATTTCTGAATAACCCGAGAACTGATCAAGCAAATGAAACCAAATTCGAAATGTCGGAGTTTTTGAAGGTATGATTTTTTTACTATGGTTGTTTGAGACCTCTCTATCCCTGAAAAATTGGGCTCTCCTACAAATGAAACACAAATTTCTGCATAACTCAAGAACTAATCAAGCAAATGGAACCAAAGTTGGGATGTAAGATTTTTTATGACAAGAAATGTTTCTATGGTGGCTTGAAAGCCCACTCTTTTCTGAATGCGGGGTAGAGGGAGGGTCACCATACAAATGAAACACAGATTTCTGCATAACTCGAGAACAAATCAAGCAAATGGAACCAAATTTGGAAAATGGGGGTTTCTGAAGGCGAAAAATGTTGCTATGGTAATCTGAAACCCCTCCTTTATCTGGAAAAACGGGGGTTCTCATTCAAATGAAACACAAATTTCTGCATGACTCGAGAACAAATCAAGCATACAGGACCAAATTTGGCATGTGGATGGTTTTCAAGGCAATGATGATTGTATGGTGGTTGAAACCCCTCCCCCATTAAAAATTCAAAATGTTAACAAATGTGATAAAATAAGAGATTTAGGAATAATTTTAGATACTAAAATGTCGTTTGCAGATCATATGCTTATTTTTATAAATCGTTTTGGCTACAACTCTCAAGACCCTGATAGAATCAAATCATTATATATTTCTTCTGTGAGGTCAATATTAGCATACTATCCGAAGGGGTATTAAACCACCAGAGAAATAATTTTCTCCTTCAAAAATCTCCACATGACCATTTTGGCAGTGATGGCAGGAACATCAAAGCGTGCAAGGCAGTCGCCCGGGGAAACCGCTCCAGTGGCTCAAAGAATCGGCTGGTGTCTGACTGCCCCATGGGTCCAGAGACATATGCGAGCGTGGTGTTGGGACTGAAGGGTCCAACCGCACGTTCCGCGGGGCGTGAAGTGGTAATGAAGGCAACGGCGACAAAGGCGGCAAATGCGGACAAAGCAAACTGAGGACTGACTCGAAAGCGTAACTGCGGTGAACCGCTCACCGAGAAGACTGAAGAGTCTAAGAACTTCGAGGTCCTCAAGACGTATGCGGCGACGCTATGCTCGTGGATCTGGGCGCCGATGTGTGGAGTATCCGCCGCACACAAGCTGGCCGAACAGACCCTAGGAGTGGGAGTGGAGTTACGTGCCCTAGTCACGCTACTGACGCTCCAATGTAAAAACTTACACGAGATCACGGAGGGTGGCGATATCTCCATCAAGGCTCAGTGAGGTGTCGAGGTTGCCAAAACAGCCATACGGCTGCGAAAGGGTCCACTTGGGACTCAAGTGGCAACAATACAACTGCCAGTTGCCGCCACACACTCGACCCTAAAAATGGGAAAACTCAAAGTGGGGTGGTCCGTTTGCCCACTGAGTTTGCACCAGCCGCCCAAGGCGCGCTTTCAGTGCCTTGACAGCGGTCATATGTCGTGGGAATGTAAAGGGTCCGATAGGAGCGATCTATGTCGTAGGTATGGAGGAAAAGGTCACAAGGCCCGGGACTGCATGGAGCCCCCCAAATGCATGACGTGCTCGGAGAAACCAGACAACAAGCACGTCACGGGAGGCCCCAAGTGCCCGGGTAAACCAAAGAGCTAAACACAATGCGGGTGACCAAACTAAACCTAAACCACTATGAGGCGGCTCAGCTACTGCTGTGTCAGGCAGTACACGAGTCAGGAACGGATATCTCAATAATATCCTACCCATACCGCATCCTCGGCGGTAACGGATGCTGGGTAGCGGATATGTCTAATATGGCGGTATTATGACGGGGAAGTTCCCAGTCCAAAAGGTTGTGTCTACCTCAAACCGAGTGTTCACTTGTAGCTGCTATGATGGTCGATTGACAGGTTCTCACAAATGGTCGATCAGATGACAACGGAGCTAACCGGTCGTAGCCCGCTGGTAGTAGCGGGTGACTTCAACGCCTGGGCGTTAGAGTAGAGCAGCTGCCTTTCCAAACCAAGGGGGCTGATTCTGCTTGAGGCCTTGGCCAGGCTCTACGTAGAACTGGCCAATGTAGGTACTAAACGGAGTCGATTACCGACGTGACGTTCGGCAGCCCTGGGCTATTGAGCAACTGGTGAGTGGGGGATGGCTACACTCATAGCATCACGAACAGCGCCAGACAGCGCGCAGAGGAAGGTGCACCCACTCCGTTCGTCCACAGATGCAGGACGTCGTACTTTAATAAAGAAGTATTCAAAGAGGCGCTTGAGTGAGAACAGAGATTGACCGTTACCCTGGATCCTTGCGGTGATCAACTCGTAACACAACTTACACGAGTCTGCGACGCAACCATGCCCAGAAAGGTCAAACCTGTGAATGGAAGGTCGCTGGTTTATTGGTGGACAGCGACGATCGCCGACCTGAAACGTGTTCAGATCACCGCAGGAGCCCCACAAGGTTCGATCCTGGGTCCGGTGCTATGGAACACGATGGACGATAAGGTACTACGGCTTTAGTTCCCGAACGGGGTAAAGATTGTCGAGTTCGTGGACGACATCACCCTAAAGGGGCGAATCCATTGAAGAGGTGGAGCTAACGGCCTCGCACTCCATTGGCATTGTGGAGAGATGGATGAGTTCCAGGAAACTGGAACTAGCCCACGATAAGACTGAGGTCACGGTTGTTAACAGCCGAGAATCGGAGCAACACGCGCACAATTGAATCGAAGAGGTGTTTGAGGTACTTGGGGGTCATGATCGACGATAAGCTGTCATTTACCAGCCACGTCAATTACGCCTGCCTGAAAACCTCTATGGCTATATCGGCATTATCCTGCATGATGTCGAATAGCTCAGCGATACAGAGGAGCAAGTGGAGCCTCCTGGCCAGCGTCGTCCTGTCTATTATGAGGTACGGTAGGCCGGCATGGGCCAGGGTGATGTACTAATAGCTACCTCGGTAAGTTCGTAAGTACCCACAGGCTAATGTGCCTGAGAGTGGTCAGCGCATACTACACAGTGTCAGGCGACGTGGTAAGCGTCTTAGCGAGAATGATGCCGACATCATCATAAAAGAGGACACAGAGTGCTTCGAGCAAAGGGGCACAAGAGGTATCCGCAAGACCACCAGAGTCACGTCAATAATCAAGTGCCAGGGGGAGTGGAATAATTCCACTAAAGGTCGGTGGACTCATCGACTGATTCCGGAAATACCTGGATGGGTCGATCGGCGACATGTAGAAGTTACCTTCCACTTGACATAGATACTGTCAGGTCAGGCTGCTTCAGACAGTATCTACAAAAGTACAAGCACTCCGAGTCCTCTGCATGTCCAGTATTCGCGGAAGCAGATGAAACTGCAGAACATGTGTTCTTCGTGTGCCCCCGCTTCAACGACGCGAGTAACGGCATGAAGAACGTGAGCGGTCGGGACACAACCCCGGATAATTTTGTCCAGAGAATGTGTCAAGATCAGAACACCTGGTACGCGGTAAACACGGCAGACTCTCAGATTATCTTAGAGCTTCAGACATGATATGTTTGATGACGTTGCTCAACGTAAAACAAATTTGAATAAAGTTTCATGTAAACATGATAATTCTTCGATGGACAGATCATCCCGCGATCATACAGTTTTTTCCTACAAACTCTTTCTA